>CAUYRT010003442.1:0-34959 GCA_963574885.1 Lepilemur ruficaudatus | reverse complement strand
ATTTTTCTCACTTAGACCTTGTGTTTTGAAAATGATTTTCACTAGGGTCTTGGCCAGGTGCGGTGACTCACGCTATAATCCTAACACTCTGGGAGACCGAGTTGGGTGGATCGTTTGAGCTCAGGAGTTCGAGACCAGCCTGAGCAAGAGCGAGACCCCGTCTCTACTAAAAAATAGAAAGATATTAGCTGGACACCTAAAAATATATAGAAAAAATTAGCGGGGCATGGTGGCGCATGCCTGTAGTCCCAGCTACTCGGGAGGCTGAGGCAGGAGGATTGCTTGAGCCCAGGAGTTTGAGGTTGCTGTGAGCTAGGCTGATGCCATGGCACTCTAGCCCGGGCAACACAGTGAGACTCTGTCTCAAAAAAAGAAAAAAGAAAAGAAAAAAGAAAATGATTTTCACTAGGGTTTTTACAAAATTTATTCAGAGATGACTGTTAGACTTTTTGAAATATTGGCAGGGGATAAATCCCAGAAACCCTGATAACTCTTTATAGCGTTTCCTCGAGTTACAAATTTGAAACTGAAAAGTATTATTCTAAGAAGAAATTGCTTGTTAAATAGATTCTACTCATTACTGTCATATTTAGTTCTTTTATGGTTAAAAAACCATTGCCATCTCATCACCATGTTTTGCTAAGCTCACAGAAAGAACGGAAAGAGTGAAATTTTTGGTTTGACTATGAGTTCCCCAAGGATCTCCCTGTTTGGAGGACGTATATCTGTGTAAACATGAGAGGTTCCATTTTTATCTTCATCAGGTAATTCATATTCTAGGGTCTCTGTCCTTCCTACTAGCCTCGTCTGGGCCCAGGGGCTTGGCCAACATCTGATATGAATAAATCATACACAAATTATCAAGAGGAATTTTCATTCTATAGGTTATTCGAAGTTTAAAGTAAAACTTTTATCTTGGATTTGAAAGTTTTTGTAGAGCTCTACATTTTTCTGTCTCCAAGTTCTGAAAATAGGAATGATATTTCTACATTTGAAGCAATAAATTATTAATAAATAATACTACAGTATATATCTACCATGTATTATTAAATTTGCTTTTTAAACTTTTAATTTATTATTTCAAAAACTGTCTAATAAATGTTTAAACTTACCATAAGGCATCTTTCAATTATTTAAAGCTGCAAATAGCATACAAGTAGAAAACATTACATGCATTTTTTCCTCTTCACTTGTATTCATTATAAATTTCTTACCATTCACATAAGCACCAAAAAGTTGTTATTTGATAAGATGAAATTTTCTTTACCTGAACTTTAATTGTTTGATTTGTCTTATTTATTTTCCAGATACATTATGTCTTGGTTATAAGAAATGAGACTTCTTTTATGGGGAAAATTATCATGTTGCCCATCACTGTTCACCATTAGGGGACTTTTTATTTATTTGTTTTTTTTCTACCTGCCTCTGTTCCTTGGCTTATGACTCAAGCAGTACAGTACTTGATCCTCTTAATTTCTGTGAACAGGAGAAAGATGATAGATAAATTTTATGTATATAATATATATGTAAACTTTATATATACAATATATGTAATAACTTTATTACACTTATCACAATGTTCTAAAATAATAAAGAATTTATTTGGCTAATTATCAATGTGTTATAAAAATTGAATACAGGAAATATTAAGTAGGGATTTTACATCTTTAAATATGTAAAGACCTTTTGAAAAGTATGTCATATCTATGCATCCAAAAGAAATGGAAAATGAACCCAATAATTAAAGCAAAACACCAAATGGCAATGACCACACACACATACACACTCATGTCTCCCCAAATACATATGTATGTACAATTTGGCCAAAATTCAGATGTTTTCAAAAAGGGTCACCAGATTCCTTTGTGCTTTTACTATTTATTTGAAAGACACTTGTTGAGTATTAGTGAAAAGATAGCATGATGATATGAGTTACTGATACCTATTCACAGTGTTTGAGCTGGAACACTCAGTTAAAACAGAGATAAACAGAGAAGCTAATTATATAGACTGATTTGGTTAATGATATGACAGTTTTAGTTTAATTTTGGGATGCACCAGTTGTCCGTTTATACCAATTGCCAAAATCACTTTGAAGAATACTGCCATATGTTTTCACTACCTTATATTCCCAGACTATTATGATGACCTATAAAATACGTTTTATTTTTATTGTCTGTTTTATCTGAACATTTGTCATAATTATTTATAATTTTTACATATAAAATTATAAGTATCATCTCTTAAAACTGTCTAGATAAATTTAAGTTCTTTGGATATTTCTCTTATCACATTTTCTTTGTTAAAACATCTGAAAATATGATTTTTCCTTGCAATATTGTAAAAAAGGAAGAGAAGGAAACCCTCTACTGAATAAGAATGAGGAACCCTCCTCCTCTCCCATTCAAGGTTTAGGAGAAGTTTGGGCCAATGAAAACAGTTTTTAAAAATTGCTTCTCACACTTCATATATAATCCATTAAATACTGATCAGATAAATACATTTACATGCAAGTTAATTATTTTCATTAGAATCATATTCAGGAATCTTAATATTGAGATTCGATATTATTGTGGCTTCTATATATTTTCATTTCCTTAATATTTTTCTTTTGTTAAATTATATGTTTTATAAAAAATTTGAATCTGGTATGCAGACTGAATGATCTGTTTTTATCCATAAAAATGGATAAAAGAAATAGAAAGAAATCATTATTTTATATAAAGATTACAAAATAGCCTTCTAATGTTTAGTAAGAGCTAGAGTTAAAAGGTTGTTAGGGTATAAGGAAGCAGACAGCCAAAGAAAAATTTGAAAAATATTCTATATAATATCTGTTGCCCCTGCCCTAATAAAAGCTGAACTTAAAAAGGAAAAAAAAAAGTTATTAGAGGAAAAAGGCATGTCCAGGAATTCAAAAGTGATTCAAATGAAGGCACAAAGCACCTGAAAATAAATCAGCACATGCAACATACACCATCCCTCCCTAGGATAGGAATACATGAAACAATAAATGGTGACAAAGAACAAGACTGGTTTATAAATTTAAGTTATAATACCTATTACAATATAAATTCTAATTCTTTGCATTAGAGTATCTATATTAATACAATTATATTTTCATTTTAAATATCTCAGTATTTAAAAGTATTTAAGTATATAAATATGTACTTAAAAGCAGATGGTGATAATACTACTAGGTTGTTTAATTTTTTTTTTTATTTCAAAAATTTAGGGGGTATGAGTGTTTTTGTTGTTGTTACATGGATGAATTATATCATGCTGCAGTCAGGGCTCTCAGTGTACCTGTCACCAGAACAGTGTACATCGTACTCTGTATTCGATACATAGATTTTTTAATCCCTCAACCCCTCCCATCCTCCGCTCTTCTTAGTTTCCAGTGTCCATTATAAGGCTTGTTTAATTTTCTTAGCATGACCAAGAATTCCCAATTTTATAAAAAATGGGGAAGTCTCCACATGATAGCAAAGCTTCCATTAGAAACACTTGACGGAGGGTCATTTCTGTTCTCTTATTTATTGTGACACCCAATCAGTGCATGGGTGTATTTGTTAAGGCTGCATAATAAATGTGACAGGTGGCTGTGCAATATGAAAGTAACTCAAACTATTCTTTATACAGACAATTAAATATTTCCTTGTAGTTGTGCCACTAAGGTAATTTGTTCATGCTTCTACCTGTCTACTCTCCTCTAACCCAAAATGAGTCTTTAAAACAAGAGAAATATATTGAAGCTTTAAATGTATGATTCATGCTCTATTATGTTTTTTTTTAAAGTCAGACATTTTGAGATAGGCCATGTGGACTATACTGCCAAGACTTTTCATGTGAGATGTAAATTAAAAATTGGGTCGACATCATTTTTAAAGGCTACTTGAACACATTAGGGCATGTGAAATTAAAGCAAAACCAACAAACAAAATCTCCAAACAAAGCAGGCTTGTGTTTGATAAGTGAAACATGTTTTTCTTTTTTCTTCACAGAAAAAAACCCACAAAATATAAGGTTCAATGCAATTCACCAACACCCCTAAATTGAATTTTAAGCCTAGCATCTGTTTCTTGGATGACTGTGGGCTTACCACCCAGGGTGTTGAGAGACTCACATGAACTGACTAGCTTCTCTTTGTTCTGATCTCTATTTATCTCCTCAGGCCCAATTCTCTCCTCCTTCTGCAAAAGACTGAAATTAAGTAATGCTGCATGCACTCTCTAATTTTAGTCATAGCATTCTTCTCAGGATGGTGGGGTGGAGAGACTATATTGTGACAAATATTTCACCCTTTCTTCAATCTAAAGATGATAATTTCAGTGTCCTTTATAATAGATAGGGGAGGATTAAAAATGTCTCCGTCTTAGCAGCTGTAAAATTGTTATCATAAAATAACATGATTTTTGCTATTTTATTTCATTGCTTTAGAATCAGGAGGAGGAGTTTTCTATTAGAAAAAAAGAAAAGGATTCTGTGAACTTCTGTTCATCTGGTAATATATTTTAAGATTAAGGCTATAGTTTTTAAGATACTTAATTTTTACATTATTACTTATGTTTCTCATTTATAAGTTTACTACACCAACTAGATGCTTGCTCAAAGATATTTTTGATGAGTAGAATTATAAAAAGCTTCAGTGATTTTTATATACTAAGTCTCAATTCCAAAATCTGCAACCTCCATATGTTGGGATTTATATTTCCAATTCATGCAGTCAGGTAGCATAATTTTTAAGACCCTCTTTGATATAATTCTGACTTTCAGACAGCTATAACACTAAAGTGTTGATGATGGCTTGTGTCAGTAAGACTCAGTCACAGATTCCTTGTTATTCTTATTGATACATACTCTATGAAATAGAAAAGCATTTGAGTTGACTGAATAAACTATCGAAATGTAAATATACAGAAATTATAAAGGAAATCTGAGGAGTCTGAAGGAATGACTGTCTGTGTCCCATACTGATCTAAATAGTTAATTTTCTCGCAGCTTTTAATTTATTCATTCCACAAATACAGTATATGCAATATGACCAGTTAAGTGCCTGGGATTCACTGGTAACAATGGTAGACACTTTCCCAAAGACTAAGAGTCCACAAAGCACATTCAATTAAACAAAAATTCAAGTATGGTACATGCTAGGACAGAGGGTCACAGATACTAAGGAAACATGGCAGAGGAAAAATGCCTTATGTAAATTGGGAAAGTGGTTAAAGTCTTTCTTGAGGAAGAGACATCACTGTGGAGATCTGAAGGATGAGTGAGCATTCAGTGAAGAGGAAAGAAGGGGAGGTCCTGAGAGAGAATACAGAAAGCATGATGCATTGCCCAAGCTGAAGGAGATTCCATGGGAAGGGGTCTGCTTTGATGATGCTTGGCGAAAGAGAGGTAGATAACTCTTTGTATCCGCCTGTATGTATGAATATTAGCAGGGAACCGCCAACTGGGCCAAGTTCTGAGGTAAAACTTGGCCGAGTGGCCAAAAAGCATTCCATGGAAGTCTTTGACTATAGCTGTGCTTTTTTTGTAACTTCACCCAAGCATTTGCCTTCTATTCTTTCATAAATTTGTTCCCACTTATCCTGAGTAAAACCTTCACACACCCCAAACAAATCTCTCAGTTAGTCTTACCAGCCCACCTTCCTCTCAATTTCCATCTTCTTGTCTAAAGCTTTCTTCTTGGCCAAACTCATTTCTTTCATTGGCAGCTGAAAGGAGGCGAACTCTCTTTGTCTTTTTCAGTATTGGCCCAAATTAGACTGAAGTTTACTTCATAAACCACTTGCCATTACAAGGAATTTTGGCAGTTTATAAAAGTTAGCATTCATTCAATTTGTATGAATTTATTCTCAACTTTAAATGTGGACCTCTCCTCTGAGGATAAATATAGAAAATTTGCTGAGAGTAGAATTTAGGTGTCCTTACCACACACAAAAAAAGAAGAGGTAACTTAAAGGTAATGATTATGTTAAATTGCTTACCTATAGTAATCACTTCACTGTAGATGTGTTAATCAAACATATTGTGCACCTTAAATTTATACAATATAAAAATTTTAAAAACTTGTGTTTTCTCTGTTTGCTCAGTTGCATATAAAAGGCTTTGCATAGAGGAAAGGCTAGACCTATGGAAGATATTTATTAGTTTTATGAGAGCCTCTTGAAATTGAAATAGTAAGATTTTTTTAATTGCTTGAAGGGAAATTTTTAGATACAAATGCAAAAATAAGAAATAGTCAACAGAAAATGTTTTTTCTATGTGCTAAGATGAGTTTGAATGACAAAAAAGGAAAACTCAAAGTAAACCACCATTTTGCCTAACAGACACATTGTTTATTTTTAGACAAAATGTTAATTTCACAACTTAAAATTAGCTTATCCTTTTTCTTCTTAGAAAACTGATGACTGAAAAAAATAATCCACTAAAACTGAATACGCTAAATAAAAACATAATTGGGTCTTAAACATAAGCAAACAAAGCTTATTATATTGCATAGCTAATAGTAACAGTGCTGAAATACAGCCATCTGTTCAACTTGAAAACTTTATTTTGAAATTGTTACTAGGTATAAGTAACAATGGTCTTAGATATCCCATTCCAAAATCAGTTCTCCATTAAGAACATTTGTGAATTATTTTTATGATTAATAGATTTTTTAAACATTTTGAAGAGGATTTTATTGGGGGGTTCCTGGTTTAGTTTTGAATTTCTTTGATTTTTGTAATCACTCTTTACAAATTTCTTATATTTTAAAAATATTTCCTATGTTTAATGGTCATGTCTCTATGGCTTTGTTATAGACCACCCAAAATACATGATTATTACTTTGATTGTTTTTTTATTATTTTTTATTTCAACATATTATGGGGGTACAAATGTCTAGGTTACCTTACCCCCCTTTACGCCCAGAGTCATAGCTTCAAGTGTGTCCATCCCCCAGATGGTGCACATCGCACTCATTATGTGTGTATATACCCATCCCCTCCTCCCCCCTCCCATCTGAGCGATGCCCAATAAATGTTATTCCTATATGTGCACTTAGGTGTTCATCAGTGAAACCAATTTGATGGTGAGTACATGTGGTGCTTATATTTCCATTCTTGGGATACTTCACTTAGTAGAATGGGTTCCAGCTCTATCCAGGAAAATACAAGAGGTGCTATATCATCATTGTTTCTTACAGCTGAATAGTACTCCATGGTATACATATACCACATTTTATTAATCCACTCATGTATCGATGGGCACTTGCATTTGTTTTTTTTTTTATTTTTAGATATTTTTACCTTAAGTTACTAAATGGAAAGAGTGAGAAACTCTTTAATGGAATGTATGAGGGAGATCTATAGAGAATAAATGTAGCTCTGAATCAGCAAGGAGCTCTTCAGTCCCAGTGAAGAGAAGCAAGTTTAACCAGAAATAATAAGTTTATGGCTTTGTGCAGTCATCGTAATATTACTTCCATTAAACCATATAGGATGCCATAGAGTGATCAGTGGAGTTTACACTGTAATATACATTTCAGAAGAGAAGGGTTTTTTTTTGTATTTGTTTTTTATTTTTATGTTTGTCTTTTATACACTGAAGTAAGTACTCCAGATGCCTAGGAGAATATTTAGCATATAGAAAATGTTCATTAAATATTTGTTGAAAGAATGAATGAAGGGGAGGAAGGAGACAGGATATAACATTTATCACATGTAGGTATTGTTATGAACACTTCACAATACACCATCTTAGTCAATACTTATACAATCCATATGGAGGAAGCATGAATATTACATTTTAACAGAAAAGAAAACTGAGGTTCAAAATGGTGAGTTTAATTACCCAAAAGTTTATAGTCAGTAACCAGCAGATCTGGCAATCAAAATATATTTAATAGGCTGCCCAAATAATGCACTAGTAACAGTATCAGACTATTCATAAAATGTATCAGACAGAGTAACAGTTTAATATTGCAGTAGCTCATGAGATCTCCCACCATTGAGAACCCATGATTGAAGGAGCAAGAGAAAATAATTACTGTGGATGAGAGACATCACAGATTTAATCAATTGCCAAGATTCCCTACAAGGAGGAGCCACCAGTAAGATATATCATTGAGATTACCTGTTGATAGGTACAATGCTTAAAGAAAATATACATGATCACGTTAGGGAAACCATTATTATTTGATAGCCACTACATTAGCTTTCTATTGCTACTATAACGTATTACTGACAAATATAGTACCTTATCTTAGACTTCTGTAGGCCAGAAGTTTTTTTTGAATTATTATGGGTACATAATAGTTGTGTATCTTTATAGGGTACATGTGATGTTTTGATACAGGCATACAGTGTGAATTAATCAAATCAAGGTAATTGGGGTATCCATCACCTCAGGCATTTACCATTTCTTTATGTTAGGAACATTCCATTTCCACTATTTTAGTTCTGCTTAAGTATACCCTAACTTATCATTGATTATAGTCATTTTTGTACTATCAAATATGGTTCATTCTGTCTAATTATCTAACTATATTTTTGCACCCATTAACCATCCCCACTTTATCCCCCCCTCCTTGCTACCCTTCTCAATCTCTGGTAACCATCATTCCACTCTGTCTCCATGAGATCAATTGCTTTTTAAGAATATTTTAATTTTTTTCATTTCAAAATATTAAAGGGGTACCATCTTTTGGTTACATGGATCACCTTTGTAATGCTTGAGTTATGGCTGTAAGCATGCCCATGACCCAAATAGTGTTCATTGTACCTGTTAGGTAGGTTTTCACCCCTCCTCTCATCCCCTCTTCCCTTTCTTGATTTCCACTAAGTTTTACTTCCCTCTGTGGACATGTGTGCTCATTGGTTGGTTCCAATTTAATAGTGAGTACATGTGGTATTTGATTTTCCTTTCTTTAGATACTTCACTTAGAATAATGGTCTCTAGTTCCATAAAAATTGTTGTAAAAGGCATTGAATCTTGCCAGGACTGGGTCCTTGCCTTTAGGGCATCATGTTTCCTTCTGGCCCAGGGTGGGTCCAGAAATTAGGTCAGAATTTTAATCCAGGTATCACCAAATTAAAGTCAAGGTAATGACAGGACTACATTACTTTTTGGAGACTCTAAGGGAAAAATTCTTTTTTTGCTCATTCAAGTGTTGACAGAATTCTATGAGAAGGTCTCACTTTTTCTTGCTGGCTCTTAAATGAGAGCCTGCCTTAGCTCCTAGAGGACTTTCTGTGGTCCTTGTACAGTCTGACATCTGTGAACCAGCAATAAAGTAGTAGGAAGTAATACCTTCTCACACTGCCATCTCCTTGACCTCTCTTTGTCTTTCCTTTCCACTTCTAAGGATTCATATGATCAAATTTTGCCTACTCAAGATAATCTTTGTATCTCAATGTCCTTAATCACATTTGCAAAGTCCCTTTTACCACACAACATAACATAGTAACAGGTTTTGGGGATTATGGTATGGACATCTTAAGGAGGCCATTATGCTGTCTACCACAGTGACCATACTGATATGTAGTTCTCTTAACATTTTGATGGACATACAAATTGCTGTTTTTTCAATATATTCTTTTAAATCACGTGGTAAAATAATTCTTTACTAAGGAACCTAGATAGCTTTTCAGTACCTAGCTGGAAGTAATGGCTTGAGTCCCTAGGGCATTCTGCCACCATTTGGTCTCACACAGAGTTCCAGTCCACTCTTAGTCCTGCTCCTTTCTGAAGCATTCATCAGAAGAAATCACCTCTAGAAATTCTGGTATTCAGCATTCCTTCCATGGTTGCATCTCTCTATCTTGGTGTGAATGATCTTGGTGGTGAGGCTGCGAAGGAAAGCCATATTAAAAACAGTATTTCACAGGCAAGTACACTTTCAATGTTTTGCGAATTACCATGGCTGTGGTTCTAACCACAGCCTAGAGGTTGCCAGGCCCATTTCTTTGCTTCCTAATTCCTCACTTCTCCCTGGTAACTAGTGATCTCTTAAATAATAACTACTAATTTCTTTAAATATAACCCAACATTCAGAATTTAGGTAGTAGGACTGCTTCAGAAAAAGTATTATACTTATTATTTGTTAAGTCTTATTTTTTCTTCTTTGCATGTAGTCCTGTCCTTTATTTATATCTAAAATTTGTTTTCTCATTGACTTTAGATTAGAATTAGAGTCTGTAACTGATTTTCTTTTTGTGTAGACCTCAAAAGTGGTTTCTTAACAGTCACTGAGTAATGATCAGGGTTTGCTGTGTGGGAAATAAAGCTGGACTTGTTCCCATAACCACATACGCTAAACTAGTTAACTACTGCCCATATATCAGTTTCAGTTTGGGGATAAACAAGGAAAAGGAATTAGAAAGAAAATAAGAAAGAAAAAAATGAAAGAATATAATGTATTGCATCTGCTCTAAAATTTGGGTTGTATAATAAAAATGCTAAATAAATCCTGTTTGCCTACTCAAATACTTGTAATAGAATAATAAAAATGCTCTTTAGATTTAGCACTGAGACCCAATGCTGACATTAATGGAGGGGAAGAGTCCAAACATTATGAAGGGATACCCTAGACACATTGATGCAGAAAAAAACAGTAGCCAAATTAGTTTCATGACCATTATCTCTGTCTACCATATCTGAGAGAAATCTGAAAACTCCTTTAGTAGATTTTTTTTTGAAGAATTTCATAGGAATGGAGAATGCTATGGCATGCCCCTCCATCCTTCAATCCATGTCTTAGGGTCCCCAAGAGACCCACTCATGGAAATTTGATCACCCCTTCTGGATTCTTACTGGGTTTGAGAATTTTATAGGCTCCCTGTTTAACACCATTGGAGCAGAGCACAAAAGAGTTCTTGGATAAACCTGACATGTCCTCAACTATCTGGGAGAATCCAGGAAGATGCTTGATAAAGTGTTAAAGCAAGTGGCAACATAATGCTGCCTGTGGCAAGACCTACCATTAGGTAAATTGATTACTGTAACTTGGTAATGTACAACTGTATGTGTTTTCCCATTGGCCAAGTGAATACCTGTATTATGGAGATTAATGCTAAATTGTGCTATGGCTTAACAGAATGAGAATTTATTTCTCATTTGTGCGAAGTATTTTGTGGATCAGGTAGCCAAGTAGCTGTCTTCCTTCCTGAAACTATGCCACCTGAACCCATGGCTTTCTAGGTTGCCATCTAGGATTAAGAGTGGCATGAGGCACAGTGACATTCCCTGACCTGAGCAGTATTCTCTTTTGTGACTTTTTGCACCTCTATTCATTCATGTACATAAGTAAAGGATGTGGCTACTTCTAAGTAAGTAAAATACTTTAAAAAATGTAGTGAGTGATACTTTTCTAGAAGCAGTCCTTAAAGCCATAACTGCTCACAGCCATTGAATGCTAAGTTACAATTTAAGAGATCAATAGATAAGTTGAACACACACTTAAGTTTTTTAGTAAGGAATTTTATTTTATTTCTGCTAGATCCTATATTCAGCAGGCAGAGTCTTTTCAAGATGACTCAAGGGGGCCACTTTATCAAGCAGTGCTGCAATCAGTACTCAACAGATATTTCATGAGTTTCTTCACTTTTTCCTACTGTTTCTTGAAGTTAGTTTAGAGCCTTGTGGCTTGTTATGACAAATAAATATGAGTGGATATAATGTGTGCCACTTATGGGATGAGGTAGATGATCTCCAATATGTATATATGTGTATGTAAATATTATAAGTATACTTAATGTAATTTGGTTTTCAAATATAGTATCTTTCCACTTTTACTTCCTTTGGATATAATATTTATTATATTATGGAAAAAATTTGAATCCCAGATGTGAGTAGTTATATCTTTAAGTAAGCTTTTTAAACTTCCAGATTGTCAGTTTCCTCATCTGTATAATTGGAGATTGTAATTTATATATTGACCTCCAGTTCACATTGTGAACTGAGAACATTTATGACCTTGGCTTCTTCTTGAGGTACTAATGAAATTAGTGAAAAATATATAAAATTTATATTTAAATTCAGGAAAAATAGAAGGAATGCCACTAGGATACTCTTTTTAAAAAGAAACGGGAAACAGAGAGGACTGGTTATAGATTAGTAGGGAAAGAGTAGTGGAAATTTAGCTGAAGAAACAAGATCTTCCCAAGTAAGTTTTGGAGACTCTTCAAAATAAAACTACAATGCAATGTAAAAAAATAAATATCACTCAAAAACATAGTTGCTTAAAACAATTGTTTTATTGTTCTTTTTTGTTGTTGTTTTGTTTTATTTTGTTTTTTCGTGATTCTGTGGTATGACTGATTCAGTTGGGCAGTTTATCTGTTCTATGTGATTCCAGTTTGGGTTGCAATCATATGGAAGCTCAACTGGGCTAGAATGTCTAAGATGCCTCACTCATATGTCTGACATATTAATAGGGCTAGATGAATAACTAAGCTCAGGATGCAAGGATGATTGAGTCTCTTTCCCTTTCTATATAGTCTCAGAGCCTCTCTTCCTTGTGGCTTATCCGTGTGGTCGCCACACAACTTCTCTCCAGTAGGGCAGTCAAATTTCTTATATGGCAGGTGAGCATTCCCAAGAGCACAAAAACATAAATTTGCCAGATGTTCCCAAAGCTTAGGCCTAGAACTGGAAGAACTTCCCTTTACTGAATTCCATTGGATAAAGTGAGTCACAGAGCCAGTCCAAGTTCATTGCAGAAGGGGAATACAGAAAGTTGTAGATACTAGGAGACATGGTTCACTGGAGACTGTCTTGGAGATTATTTACCACCGTTACTCATCACAGCAGTTCATTAAGGATACCATCCCTTCCTCCTTTCCTGAGCTGATGCTTACAGAGAAATATGTTCTTGACCCAAGGCCTTAACAGTTGAAGGATATGTATAGGCATTCAAAGAATAGATCCTATTCATGATATTTGGGCCTGAGAAAGAAGCAAAGCAGAGCTTCATGTGTGTCTAGTATTTTTACAAGAGACTGTATTATGGGGGAAAGTATAGGGGTGTGGAAACAAGGAAAAACACAGTTAGCCAGAAATAAAATATACTAATATGTCCATTCTCAGAGAAAAGTTTCCCCTAGACATGATGTCAATAGTCCACATCAAAAAAAAATTGAAGAAGCAATTCTCCATAACTGCAGGAAAGTCTAATATTAGGTACCTTAGGTATTTAACCTATTCCCCCACCCTTGCATATGGGACAGAAAAACAGCTTACAATAACATAATGGAAAACAAATGTCATGAAAAAAACAAATAAACATAAAAATCTGAACTAAACGTGTACACACACACAAACATATATATTGAAACCAAAATTAACAAAGAAAATTTAGATAAAATAATAAAATTATTTGATATCAAGTGATTTGAATTTAAATCATAATTACAAATAAAAAGAAACTATTATTAAAAAATAGGAAAAATAGAATTTCAGGAAACTATATTATTTATGAGATTAAAAAATAATGCAATGCACAGAGTGAATAATAGCCAGATAATGATAAAGACTAAACTGGTGTTCTAGAAGATAGGATTGTATAAATTATGCAGATTATAAAACTAAACAAATGTATATGAAGTATAGAAATTAATAGAAATGAATATTCCATCCAGGAAGTATATAACAGGAGTTCTAAAAGTTAAGAGCACAGGTAATGGAGAGGAGGGAATAATAAATTAATATTATCAATCAATATCATATTAAATAATGTTTCATAGATTTAAACTCATACTTACAAAAAAAAAAAGCCCAAGATATTTTTAGAAAGTAGTCATTGGAGCGTGTCACTTGAGAATTCTCATTTAACTAATAGGTACTTAGTGACATGGCAGTGAACTTCAATCAGTATAGGTCTAATCATTCTATTTGTTTCTGGTTTGAAGAGAACATCAGGAACTTCCCTGAATGCAGCTTAAAATACTTGACACTGCCATGAAAACCTGGTTCCCTGTGGCAAAATCATGTGGTTAATCGATATGATAATCCTTCTAAAGCAACCTATTTATAATAATAGCTAATGTTTCCTGGGGTCTACATGTGTTCCAGTCACTGTTCTAAGTACCTAAAATACATTATCTACTTTCACCTTCAGATAAACTCTCAGTGGTAGGCAGGGGAGAGCCCAGATTTTGTGGAGCCTCAGGTTAATGCAAGCACTCTATATTAAAAAATATATAAAATTATGAACACAAAAACTGGTATAAAAGCAAATATTTATTTGGGAAAAAAATGCAATGACAAATTACTGGAGTGTTGAGACTGGTCTTTTTCTTTCAAGAAACTTTAGTTAATTTTCCAGAAATGACTTTTACAAAATGCTTCCAATTAGCCGTGATTTCCTCCTTGTTTGTAAAGGACCTCACACATGTGCAGAGCCCTGAAGATAAAGCTCCAATTGCTTCATGGTAAATTCACCTTGGGAGATGAGTACTAGAATACCCATGAGGAAATGGAGACACTGAGACAGCAGTTTTTAAGTAGCAGAGCAAGGATTCAAATCTAGGCTGTCTGATTCAAGAGTCTGCGTTCTTTTGACCCTCATGTTTTATCGCCTGTCACTGCGTCCTTTCCTGAAGGACACCGTGAATATCTGTTCTGAGGAAGAACAAGTTAAGTTTGCATATTGTCTGATTCAAATAATGTCTATCTGATTAAGAATATTGTTTTTGTTATTGATATATTCATCTTCATTGATAAAGTCAAAAGTACCTTTTCCTTTTTAGTCTCAAATATAGCAAAAGAAAAATTGAACTTACATTTCCCGATAAGCTCACAAATTCTACCCATGAGTCTACCATGAATGACAACTAGCATGGCGTTGTCAGTCTCCAGAACTGTGAGAAGTAAATTTCTGTTGTGTATAAGCCACCCACAGTATGATATTTTGTTGTACCAGCCCAAATGGACTAAGAACAATCACACTGTGAAGGTGGGGGAGAGGCAGTGTTACCAGGAGCTCTCCCAACTCTGAGTGACTGAGAACTATTCTTTATCCCTGATGTTGAAGTATTAGAAACTTGGAGTAGGGGGACAAGTTACTGGGACCATTAGGAGTTCTGGACTCTCCTCTTCCTTCAAGAAGGTGAATAATTTCTGATTCCTCTTTCCTTTATTAAATTAAGCAAACAAACAATAAGTATGCTCTTAATTTTGGAGATTCATGCAATTACTTAATCAACAGGTTTCATTACTAAATGCTTATTGCATCAAAAAACAGCCACACTTTAGATGTGTTTTGCTAAATAAATCTAATTTGATTAGAATTTGAGTTAAATGAAAACATTCTTTATTAAGCCATGTATATCATTAAAGTGGATCAAAGCCAGACTACAGTGAAGAATAAATCAGAGCTTAGTAAGTTTTATAAGCATTCTTCTGCTTCTTTCTTGAACACACATCAGAAATTTTTAGAAAAAATTAATAAATGATTAAAAGATATTTCAATAACACAATTGTGTTAAATGCAGTCAGACTCTTTTAAATATATTGTTAGATAAGAAAACACCATGGAAACCAAAAAATAAACCAAGAAAATAATTTAAGATACATAAGACCTTTTGTCTGAGGAAAGAGAGATACTTTGTAAAGACTGATTTTATGTGACATACCACTAGAATGCAGCAAATCAACAGTGGCCCTTGTATGAAAAGTCATGCTTACAGAGTTGTACTTTAAATATGACATTTAAACCAAACAATTCATGATTTAATCATTTTATGTTCAACAGAGTCAAATGATAATTCACAGACCATAATGAACACAGCTGTGCTTAGCACTTTTTGTCGTGCTGTGTCTACAAGAAACTGAAATGTCTTACATGTTCAGGTAGCCTTCAAGATGGTTTATCTATGTACAGGCAATCATTCAGATTTGGGGTAATTAGTGCATTGATATTAAATTCCTGTTAGATTTTGTTTGAAAGCCCTCACAGTGAATGAAATGTATTGCGATGACACTCATTGTCTGGTGCATACCTCCATCCTAGCTTTTGTCATGCTACATGTCAGAGGCCTGTAAACCTTATATTTAAAGTGCCAGATAGTAAATATTTTTAGCTTTGTAGGCCATATGGTCTCTGTTGCAAGTATTCAAGTCTGTCTTTGTAGCATGATAACAGCCATAGAAAATATGTTTTAAAAATGGGCATGGCTGTGTTCCAATACAACTATTTATAAAAACAGTAGCAATCTAAATATGGCTCATGGACCACACTTTGCAATCTACTGCTCTGTTAATCCTTGGCATATCTGTCTATCTCCTTCATTAACTTTACTTGATAGCAAGCATCATTTGAGGTTTATATTTTTATTTTCAAAACATGTTATACTATCTAGAACATAGCAGGTACACAATAAATGTTGAACAGAATACTGATCTATCATGAGAATGAATTATTTTAAATGTTCTTTATGATTACTATGACTCATTGCATTAGAATAATGTTCAGAATGTTTCTGAAGTACTCTATACAAATTCTAAAGCCCAATGAAAAAGTATAACTAATGTTTACTGACTTTTTAATAACTACTTTGCAATGACATAGTCTTTCCTTTAATGTAATATTTTTCTATTTTTAAAACAATAGTCTGATTGTAGAACATCGCAAATTTAGGATTTTTAAATGTGTGATTATCAATAGGAAGAGCATTCCCATATACCAGTCCAATTATTTTTTTCAAGAATAGACGTGTTCATTAGTATGCTGGAACTGGTTCATAAGAGATGATTGTGTACATCTCTTCCTGTGTTGAGTAATGTAACATTAGAAGCTTGAAATCAGGCATCATGGGAGCATTTATACCATAGAGTTTGGCAAATATGGCTTTAAAAAAAAAATTACCGCCACAATACTGCACTGCATATCATCCCAACACTGACCAGTGAGATGCAAAGAACTATCTAAGTGTTTGCTTACTCCTTAAGAGAGATTTAAAAAAAACCACACATCTTTTTCACCTGGATATGAACATGTACCATTGTTTCATTATTTTTTAATTTCAAAATGTTAAGGAGATACAAATGTTTTAGTTACATGGATACATTATATAATGCTGAAGTCAGGGTTTTTAGTGTGCCTGTCACCAGAATAGTGTTCATTGTACTTATAAGTAAGCTTCTGTCCCTCACTCCCCTCCCAACCTATCCCCTCTTGGTTTCCCATGACCTTTACATCTTTTTGCACCCACGTATACCCATTGTTTAGCTCCCACTCATTAGTGAGAAACATGTGGTATTTGTTTTTACATTCCTGAGATACTTCATATGGGATAATGGTCTCCAGTTCCATCCATGTTGCTACAAAAGAAATTATTTCATTCCTTTTTATGAATGAGTAGTATTCTGTGTGTGTGTATGTGTCTGTGTGTGTGTTTTCTTTAACCACACATGAATTGTTGGGCACTTAGGTTGATTCCATATCTTTACAATTGTGAATTGTGCAACAATAAACATTCAAGTGCATGTGTCCTTTTGATAAAATGACTTCGTTTCCTTTAGGTACCTACCCAGTAGTGGGACTGTTGGATCAAATGGTAAGTCTGCTTTTACGTCTTTGAGGAATCCCGATATTGTTTTCCATACAAGGTGTACTAATTTGCAGTCCCTCCAACAGTATATTAGCATTCCTCTTCTCTGCATCCATGCCAGTATCTATTGTTTTTTGACTTTTTAATGATGGCCATTCTGACAGGGGTAAGGTTTTTAATTTGTGGTTTTAATTTTAATTTCTCTGATGATTAGTGATGTTGAGCACTTTTTTCATGCGTTTGTCGCATTTGTCTATCTTCTTTTGAGAAGAGTCTATTCATGTCTTTTGCCCACTTTTTGATAGCATTGTTTTTTTCTTGCTGATTTGAGTTCTTTGTAGATTCTAGATATTAGCCCTTTGTCACATGTGTAGTTTGCGAATATTTTCTTCCATTGTATAGATTGTCTGTTTACTCTGTTGATTGTTTGCTTTGCTGTATAGAAGCTTTTTAATTTAATGAAGTCCCATTTATTTATTTTTGTTATTGCTATATTTACCTTTGGGATCTTAGCCCTAAATTCTTTGCCTAGGCCCATGTCCAAAAGAGTTTTTTCTACATTTTCCTATAGAATTTTTATGATTTCATGCCTTATTTTTAAGTCTTTACCCATATTAAATTAATTTTTATGTATGGTGAGAAGTAGGGGTCCTGTTTCATTTTTCTGCATGAAGCTATTCAGTTTTCTTTGCACCATTTATTGAATAGGGCTTACCTTCCCCAGTGTATGCTATTGTCTGCTTTGTTGAAGATCAGTTGGTCATAGCTATATGGTTTTATTGCTGGGTTCTCTATTCTGTTCCATTGGTCTATGTCTCTACTATTACACCAGTACCATGCTGTTTTGGTTGCTATACACTGTAGTATAATTTGAAGTCAGGTAATGTGATGCTTCCAGATTTTTTCTTTTTGCTTAAGATTGATTTGGCTATTTGGGCTCTTTTTTGGTTCCAAATGAGGTTTAGAATTATTTTTTTCTAGATCTGTGAAATATGATAGTATTTTAATGGGAATTGCATTGAATCTGCCAATCACTTTGGGCACTATGAACATTTTAACAATGTTGATTCTAGCAATCCATGAGCATGGGCTGTTTTTCAGTTTGTGTCATTGACAATTTCTTTCTTCAGTATTTCATAGTTGTCTTTGTGGAGATCTTTCACTTCCTTGGTTAAGTATATTCCTTGGTATTTTATTTTCTTTATAGCCATTGTGAATGGTGTTGAGTCCTTGATTTGACCCTCATCTTGAGTATTATTGGTATATGGCAATACTATTGATTTGTGTACACTGATTTTGTAACTTGAGATTTTGATGAATTTATTTATCAATCCTGAGTCTTTTGGTGGAGTCTTTAGGGTTTTCTAGATACAAGATCATATCAGCAGCAAACTGGGATAGTTTGACCTCTTTCTTCCTGATTTGGCTGCCCATTATGTCTTTCTCTTGCCTGATTGCTCTGGCTATGATTACCAGCACTATGTTGAATAGAAGTAGTGATGGTGGGCAAACTTGTTTTGTTCCAGTTCTTAGGGTGAATGCTTTCAACTTTTCCCCATTCAGTATGATATTGGCTGCGGGTTTGTCATATATAGCTTTTATAATTTTGGAGTGTGTTCTAATAGTTGCTAACAGGAATCATACACTTTGAAAAATATAATGAAGACAAAGCTGGCACATAGGGAATTACAGAGAAATGGAGTGAGGAACCTTTCTGAGCTCAGCCTAACTATTTCCAACTCTAAACTTCCAGGTATAGGAAGTGTTTATTGCTGAATCAATTTGAGAAAGATTGTAATTGCTTGCTAACTGATGTATATCCAAATATTTGAATTGTATTCCCTTTTCCTTCCCTAACGCTCTCTTCTATAGTCTATGTCTTCTCAGTTCCTTCAATCTGTTCTCATTTGGCATAATATTTAGTTCCCCCATAATTCTGGTTTGCCGGTATTATCTTTCATATGAGTCTTAGAAATAATTATCATATTTAGGTCTAACATTTCCAGAACAGAGTCACCTAGTCACTTTTATGTTTAGATCATATAACTCTATTAGTTAAAAAAAATATACATAGGCAAACTATTTTCACAATTATGTGGTTTGACACAACCCCAAACAGAAAGTGACTTATGGAAAATATCATTTAACCTTGTCCAAGTGTCTACTTGTCAGCTGGGGTTAGTCTATCTAGGTTGAGCTCTAATGGGCTTGGCTTCAAGTTGCAGGTCAGGTTTGGATCTACTCCATGATTTTCATTCTCCATTGAAAAGAACACTTCAAGAGAAGAAAGAAGCATAAGGGGAGTGGGCTCAAAAATACCCAGGGCCTCTTAAGGCCTAGGTTCTGCACTGGTGAACTCTTGCATCCACCCGCATATCATTGCTCAAGTAAAGTCACATAGTTAAGTCCAACATCAATGAGTGATTAACTGTACTCCACCTTTAGGGCAAGATAATGCCAAGTCACATGGCAAAGTAGGTAAATACAAGGAGGGGTGAAATTCTAATAATATATTACTTTTTGGATCTTATTTATAAACCAAATCATTAAAATCACTGAACATGAGTCCCAGTTATATCACATCATTTTAGTGATCGTAGTATCTCTTGAATAAAACAAGACAAATAAGCAGAGCAGTAAGCGACTTAATGTTTACATAAACAAATTCGTAAAATGTCACCTTAAATATGGCATCCTGGTGCTCAAAACCTTCAGCAGTTTTCCATTGCATACAGTATAATTCCAAATATCTTAGCTTTAAGAACATCTATAATTTAGCCCCAAACTATATTTTCATCTATGCTTCTACAAGCCCACTCATCTAAGCAAATTCATATAATCGTTCTGCACTTAAATCCCTTCTTATCTTCAATTTTGCTCATTCTTTTCTCCACCTGGAAAACCTTCCCTCTTTCTCTATACGTTCTGATTTCTAGGTAGACTAAGATCCTTGATAACATAGTCTAGAGTAATCTTTCAGTTATTTAAATTCCTAGAGAGTTTATAAACTGGAATACTGATTTGGCACTCACAGTCATCAAAGGATTAGCATGAACACTGGCCAGATAGCTTTCTGGGAGTAAGGAGGGGCTAATCTAGTAAGAAGGAAGCAACTGGAAATAAAGCCAAGTCCAGGGACAAATGTTAGAAATCACCCCAGGTTACGGGGCAGGCAGAAATGATGTCATACAAAAGAAGGAAGTCCCCATGTTGATGGTGCAAAGGAAAGCTGTACTATATGATCAAGCAGGGCTCTTACTGGTTCTAGGGGCAGAGTAAGCCTAAACCACTGTGGGTCTAGAGACCATGTGTGATGGGGATGAGATCAAATAGACCCTGACAACTATCATAACCTGCCTTGTCCATTAGTTCTTTTTATTTGTGTTTACATAAATCCTTTTCCACAAATTGACTCCAAGTTCCAGGGAGGCAAGTGTGCAAGTGTTAGATTTTATATTTTATATCTCCCAAGCTAATAAGATTTTAAGTGCATTCAACTTTAAGTAAGCACGATTTATTGATAAATTTTAATCTATGCTTTTAAATAGCAAGTTATCTTCTTTGAAAGTGTATTCTTGGCTAAATCTGGCATTAATAAACAAAAAATAATGTGCTTAACTTATATGCCATAAGCAAGTATACACCAAAATAACTGGATCAAAAAGTAACTTATATTTTGGGAAATCAGCTCACTACAAATTGTGACTATAAACATTGTACTGTAAATGCTTTGTAGTTTTCCCCCAATTAAAAAAATGCAAGAATTCTAAATAGGTGGAAATAAATATGAAAAATATTTTATAAACAAAAAAAAAAACAAACAAAAAAAGTAACTTCTAATATGCATGCAAAGAATCCAAACGATGAGACAGTATGAACAGTCTCTTATTTGGCTTGTTCTCACAAAGACTGTGTTAATTTCAAAAACTATCCTGTACATCTGTTATTTTAGGTGTCATTTGGGACTGTTGACATCACTGTCGAGTATTCTTCAAATTAAACCTTTCTTCCATCCAAACAGTGTGAAAGACCAGTGTAGTCATTAAAATTGATGGAGTAAATAATCAAGAGCCATCAGCAAAAATAGAGGAAATATTGAACATTAGGTCTATTTGTCGAGAAAACAAGAAGGAGGCAATATGAAACTGACAGCATACTCCGATTATATTTGTGCATTTTGCAACCTGCATTATAAAAATTTCATTTTAGATTGGAAGTAGAAAAGAATAAATCATATCCTGAGAAACAATAGCTGGGTTAGCAGGACAATATGCCAATGAACAGGGTCCTATAGAAACTATGCAAAGCAGAAATTGAGGGGTTGAACACTCCGTTCTGACAGAGTACATTACAACTTTGAAGTTTCGTATGAAAATTAGCAAAAAGAAAAGAAAATGTCACAAAGAAACAAACATCGTAACTGTGGTTTCCACAAGAGATGCAAATATGAGAATGAAATGGCCCTCTGCTTTTTTTTTCCCCTTTTCTTGAACAAAATTGTCATGATATTTGAGAAAATCTTGGCAAGTCCAAGGCAGGCAAGTGATAATAGCAACAATAACCACCAGAAATGATCAGGTAATAATTATTTTCTGGCAGCTAGTGCCAAGCGAGGAGAAACAGGCCAACAGACTACAATTACACCTGAATAATGGAGCAGGGCAGATCAGGAACAGCATTCACTGGAATAAGATTAAAACAGATTAACATTGTCTCATGGAGGAGAAAATGACTAGAATAGCCAGCCAGTTTGTCATTTTCTGTATTTATTTATTATTTCTTTTTTTACTTTTATTTTAAAGATCCAGTTGTGTTAAATTATATTCTTATGCTATCAAATATTGGCTATATTAATACCTACAAGTGTTTATAAATTTGTTTTGTGGGACATAAAGCACATGGTGTAAAGTGTCATTCGTTGTATTTGTGTGCAACCTGTGAATTTTGGAAAAAATCATAATACAAGGTGTGAATAGACAGAAAAAAGATCGACATCGACTAAAGCAGGAATAAACCCATACCATAATGTACTTGACTTAATCCCACAATTTTACCCCTGAACTAGTTGAACAATGGAAGCACTTCCTTATCAGTTTTCAAAGGAATTCCTAAAGAAATCCATAGGCTCAATAACTTTGAGTCATGCAGTCCTTCTCTGGTAGAATTTAATTACGTATATTTAATACCTTTTTCAAAATATAAAGCTATATTCCACTCCTCACTAGGAGCTAATTTTATTTTATAAAAATATGATAAATTGAATAATTACTTATCTCCTTTATTATTAATAAAGTGTCAAATAGTGTATTTGTTTGTTAAGCTCAGAAAATATCTACTTGGTAACTCCTTCCCAAATCTGTTTCAAATGCTGCCGCTAAACTGATTCATTGTTTCTGTATAAAGTTCCAAGTTCTTTAGACCTTGTTGTCTTTTGTCTTATTTGCTTTTAAATATTTTGGGTTTAGATTTACCTGTAAACCTTCCCAAAGTAATGATTGAGATTGATTCTTGCTTAAAGTGCCCCAAACAGCTGGGTTTATTTTCTTAACATAAATTAGCATTCACAGAAGTCCAAGGTCATGATTCAGAATATTTTACGCCAACACTTTGGAACAGGTCATATACCAATTGTGATATGAGTCTACTTAATTCAAATTAAGAAAGAAAGCTATGCTATCCCAATCAACCCTAATGGGTACTTTAAATGATCAAGAAGACCAACAAATATATAAAACATTTCCTATAATAAATATCTAGAGATAAGTTTTATAATCAGTGTGATTTTTGGACTAAAATAGATGTACACACAGATAATTTATATATGTAAAAATAGAGTTAACTCCTCTCAGTCATCTATAGAAATAAGAGATAGAAAAATTATAGAGATGTCAAGTACATCATTGATCTAAATATCTCATTTTAACCATTATTTTAAGCTTCTACCTACTAAATTTAGTAAGTAGGAACATTGCAAGGTTTTCCTTTTTGTTCTAAAGGTGAATGCAAAAAAGAAAAAGAAATGGGTGCCAAGTAATACACATGCAAAGTAATCATCTTTGATATAATTAGGAATTGTCTGTCATGGCCATTTATTTAATAGTTTAATGGCATCCCCTGATGCAAGTCCTGCAAAAATGCACCTATGTATAGAGGTGTGTAGCTACATTTGCCTACACCTGAACTGTAGAGAGATCTGAAATTATTTATATTTCTCTTCCATAGTGAGAGTCAGACTTTGCCTCGGGAGGTTGGTTATGCTTGAAACACAAGATAGTGATTCAGTAGCTGAGTGGACAAAAAGAAATATGAGTGTTCACTACAATCACCAAATCCTGGCCAAGTGTGGTGGTTCACACCTGCAATCCTAGCACTTTGGGAGGCTGAGGCTAGAGGATCACTTGAGGCCAGGATTTAGTGACCAGCCTGGGCAACATAGCAAATTCTCATCTCTACTAAAATAATAATAATAATAAAATTAGGTGGGCATGGTGATGTGCACCTGGAGTCCCAGCTACTCAGAAGGCTGAGACATGAAGTTAACTTGACCCCAGGAATTTGAGGTTACAGTGAAGCGGCATGTGGCCCCTTCATATTGCAAGGGGTCCTGCAAAATGTAGTTTTTGTGTGTAGATGTCTCAACCATCTCCTATTTTCCCAGCACAGCTTCTCAGAAGAGACAGCACTTAGGAACTGCCCAAGTCAGATACTTGTTATTTTTCTGGCTGCCACTTTTGAAGTCATTTACTTGATGCCTTACCCAACTCCTGATTTGCTCGCAAGAGTTTTTGGGGATTTTTGCTTCTGTTTCTGCTTTTAAGTTTTAAATATTTCATCAAATGTTCTTGAAGGAAAAAGTTTCCATGTCCTGGCTTCTTATGGCATCATTACCTGGAATTGATGGCATACCTTTAGGGGAGGGCCAAAAAACTCCACAATTGCATGGTGCCATATTTTCATCATACATTACAGTCTGGGCATGTAAGATCTCGGTAAAGGTTATTGCAGAACGAAAAGTTCTCCTCGTGCTGTTTGATTTTTTTTTTATAATTTACTAAAGCATTGAATACAGATAAATGCAAAAAATCCTCCCAGTAACATATAATTATACGTAACTATAACAAGTCATATATATGCATATAGTGTGATGGAAATGTATATTTATGTATACTCTCTATATAACTATTTTAATATAACTTTGTAATATTTTTTGTTAGAAATTTTATTCAAAAAGTTGCATAAGTATGCTCCATATGCTCAAATATATATCTCATGTATGATATATAAATATATATATCTTAGGAATGGGAGGGTGATGGGTACAGTGAAGGGAAAGCATTTGTTAGTGTATAAAATTTCCCTATGAAATATTATATTAAAATAGATGGTCAAAAAATGACATGATATACAATATTCATCCTGAAGTTGTCTATGCTCCCTGGCCCAACTCAAAATTAAGCATACTTCAGCCAGACAGAAAAGCTTTACTGGATCAACGCTTCATTTAACATTTTAGACTTTTTCTGATACAGAGAATAATGTGCTCTCTTCAGTTGAGTCTCTTCAAATCTGCAATATCGGCTTCCTCTAGTAATAAGAACAAGACTCACACATTTCTCATTTAACCTTTACCCCTGTTCTATGAGTTATTTGTATGAGACATCTTATTTCTGCATCCACTTATTTATTCTTCTTTATTAACAGAATCCCAGCCAAAGTTGCAATGATTTCACACAATGTTCATCCTCCTGCAGGTAGAGGTGGTCAATAAGATAAATCAGGAGTTTGCTGGACTTCTGGGACAGTGCTTTATAATTCTGAGCATTCTCAGTCTTGTGGCTGACTAGATAGAGGCATAGCTGCTATTTGAAAATTATGAGACAAACACCAAGAGCGTATCACAGATGTGGCCCTGCCATCCTTGAGCACATAAACCGATACCATCAAACTCCTACTTCCAAACTTAGTATTAAATGAGGATATCAAACGTGTTTTAGCCTGTCTAGTCGGATCTCTTTGTGAGAGCCAAATATAATTCCTAGCTGATTTAGTAAATTCATCTTCACAGAAGTTATAGAAACTACATAAGGACACATGGACAAGTGTCAGAGTATGATTGTGAACTTCAGTCTCACTTGTTACCTCATGTTCACTTTATTACACTGTATGCCATTACATGTGTCCTAGGAATTGTGCTCTCTTTCAGTGTTCTGCTGCAGTTTGTTTAAGGTTCATGAAATATCATAAAGAGTAAGTTGAAATTAAATTAGACAAGGTGACAGAAATATGCACTGGCTAATATTTTTCTAATTTTCAGTCCCAGTTCCTACTTTTGCACTTGTCTTAAACATTGGATAATTTCAATCAGCAGATCATTATGTTACTGCTTATATTAAAAACTGACATCTGCCTTGTAAAAACACTTTTATTGATGCATATAATGAACTCAGGGATGTCCCAAATTGGAGTTTAGTAGGGAAGAAAAGAGTGAAGGAAGGAAGGAAGGGAGTAAGGGAGAAGGATAAGAGGAAGGGGAAAGAAAAGGGAAGGGAAGGGAAGGGAAGGGAAGGGAAGGGAAGGGAAGGGAAGGGAAGGGAAGGGAAGGGAAGGGAAGGGAAGGGAAAATGAATCCATTCTACTTTAAGTGTGAAATTTCTCCCTTTTCTTCATATTGATTCTTGAAGCATGCAATTTCTTTTATCAAAAATATAGAAATTCTTTATTTATCTCCATTCTGAACATTAAGAGAGTAATTTTTTAAAAATTTTTAAACCAGAACCACTCAGACTGCCTTCTCTCCCTCTTATCTGAAGGAAGAGCAGTAAGACAGTAATTTTAATAAGAAAGTGTACCAAGAAAGCTTTATTTTTTTCTTATTCTGTTCCATTTTTTTCTACTATGGTCTGAGGGCCACATGATTTTATGCATGGTCTGCTAACCAAATGCTAAGTAATAGGGCAGAAATTATCAAAAAGAACTGGTAAATTTTGCCTTTTTTTCCCCTGGTATGTCTCCAAATGAAGGATCCTCTTCATATCAAATGGAAGAGCTTTCACTTAATAAGAGTGCTCTGATCTATGTAAACTGCCTAGCATAGAAGCCGTATTTTTTCTCTTTCAAATTCCACAGAAATTAACCTCCATGCCTGAAGGTTTTATGCTAAAAATAAACACTATGATTTGCTTTACCTTTTGAACTCATCTCAAATACTAAATAACTATTTGGCTAGATAAATTGACCTTAAAAGTGAGAGCTCTACTCTTGTATTTTTTCGTTTAAAATATCATGATCTCTTGATTTATGTTTATGTTTCATAATGCTATTGAATATAAATTATGTTAAAGCCATACACTCAATTTTTAACTTCTCATATTGCTATCAAATCTATTAGGCACATTTCTAAAATTTTTCTCCAGTTGGTTAGTATTACTATTACTCTAATTATTAATAACTTACAAAAGGTGGTTAGTGATGAATCTTGAACATTAGGTGAAGAATGTTATACATTATCTTCCAGGGAGGAGAAGACACTGAATATCTTTTGGGCAATGAAGTTAAGTGTGACAAACTTTGAATTTGCAGTGATGTATGGGATAAATTGAAGAAGAGAGATTCCAGAAGCAGAAGACCCTCTTAAGAGGCTATTGCCATATCACGATACATTAATACCACCATCCACATCAGACCCATAATCAATCACTCTGATTTGCTCAAAGTCTTCTGAATAGTAATTAAATACTTCATATATTCTTTACCTCCAAAATGAATGTGGTAGAATATAAATAGAATGCATTATCTATGTGTATAAAATTCTTAGTTCCTAACACAGTTTTAAGTCTATATGAGGTGTTTTAAAACCTCATAAAGTGCATAAACACCTCAAAAGTGCAGAACCAAGTCATGATATTAATAGATAATCTCATTTATATTAAATGTTTATTTATTTTAAATTGACAAATAAAATTTGTATATGTTTATTCTGTATAACATGATGTGTTCAGATATGTATACATTGTGAAATGGCTAAATCAAGCTATTTAGCACATGCATTACCTCAAATACTTTTGTTGTGGTGAGAACTCTTAAAATCTACTTTTAGCAATTTTCAGATATAAAATATATTGTTATTAATTGCAGTCACTATGATGTAAAATAGATATATTGGACTTATTCTTCTTATCTAACTGAAATTTTAAGTCCTTTGACCAATATCTCCCCAATCCTCCTGGTCTCTGCCAGCCTTTGGTACCCCTCATTTCATTCTTTTTCTATGAGTTCAACGATTTTAGAGTCCACATATAAGTGAGATCATTTGGTATTTGTCTTCCTGTGTCTGGATTATTTCACTTAACAAAATGTTCTATAATCTCATTTATATTAAATTAATTTCTTCTCCTACCACTCTGCTTCCCACTCCTACTTTGTGCTTGGTGTAGAGAGTAACACTTAGCAGGTATTCATAATGTATTTTAAGTAGGAGAGAAGGGAGGAAGGAGGGAAGGAAAGAGGGAAGGTAGGAAGGAGGGAGTGAGTCAAAGAAAGAAACCTTATTGAAGAAATTAGAGTACTATAAACACATATGTCAGTCTGTTTAAAATGATATTAACCTGAATAAACAATTCAATATGTTACGTGTGAACAAACTGTGAAGCAGTCAAGAATTATTTAATGTGAAGTTTAGGGAAAAGAAATGACTATGTAAAGCTACTCTTTCAAAATAAGGAAGGAGAATTCATAATGAAAAATAATTATTGATTCTTCATATTACTGAGAGAGAAAACTAATCAAGGTGGATAATTCTACTTTGGATCAAAAATGAAGGATGACTATATAGATGGTTGACTGATTATCTCATGCAGCTTGTCAAATGTACTAAGACACAGTTCCAAAAAAATTCAAAACTGTGTTAAAATATCAAGACTGAAGCAAAATTATATATCCTTTTACTAGCTCAAACCACGTTCTCCAAAACTGATCCAGATTTCTGACATTATACCACACCTATACATACCCTGTGATTCCTGAATGAATTGATAAATATTTTCCCCTAGGCAATTGTTGGTAATTAACAGCCTATTTGAGAAAACATATTAAGAATAATAAACATTTAAATTAAAATGCAAATTGCTTTAGAAACAAAGAATTTGAATATAGAATTGTTCAGTCTGAATCCAAAACCTGAGCAACGTCCAACACATTCAATTCTTTTAGAAGGAAATATTGCCATTTTAGGACAACATGGGATACCTAGAGGACATTATGCTAAGTAAAATAAGCCAGTCAGAGAAAGGAAAATACTGCATGCTCTCACTTATATGTGGAATCTGAAAAAAAAAAAAGTGAAACTCATAGTAACAAAAAGTAAAATGGTGGTCACCAGATGCTGGGACTAAGGGAAATGAGGAGATGTTGGCAAAGGGGTACAAACTTTCAGGTATAAGAAGAATAAGTTCTGGAAACCTAAAAAAGAAAAAAAAACAGCGACATAATTCAAGCCTGTGGGGAAAAAAATAAATAAACATCCAGAATAAAAATAAGTAAACGTTTCTTATGAAATAAAGTCAGTATTCCCCAAGGATGGCTTTATAGTGACTTTCATTCTAAAATGTTGGCACTATGCCTAGAAAATAACTGAGACTCATGACTCAGTGAGGCCAAAGATTACTTTTGAACCCAGTATTAAAGGTGATAAAGTGATAGCTGATTAACTTTTCTTTCTCTGACACAATCGATTTTGTTATGCATGGATTACAGTTGTCTGAGAATGGATTCATGACTTCATCCTAGTTTTTCTTTCAACACCTTTAGTGTACAATGTGATGGTCATCCATTATAGCTGTACAGTCCAGATCTTCTTTCAGTGAAGGATTTGTTGCCCCAGCTGCAGACATGCCCTTCCTAGGGAGCTATCATGCAATGACTAATTGATAAAGCTAGTGTTCAAGGTGCCCAGTGCAAGATGACTCTGACATGCCATTTTAGTTATGGAGTTCCCCGGGGGAGTCAGTTGGTACTATTTTTCTGGCTTACCATGCATGCATTTTGACTTCTCCATCTGCCTAATCCTGCTTTTTCCCTCTTTCCTCCACAGGTGTACCCAAATGTATTCATTAATATTTTGAGGCCTAAACTCAGTTTCAAAGTCACTTCTCATGGAACCCCACCAACAGATGCCATCTGAAGTATCAGTTGATTTATTTCTAGAATGTCTGTCAAGATAATATTGAGAATTATTAACCATGTTGTTTTGGCTTTCTAAGTCAAATCATTTTAATTGTTGAATCTTGCTCCTGTTAATGAGTTAGGCATTTTGTTTCATTGCACCAGTGAAATAAGAGAAAAAAGCAGAAGGGAAGAAAATTTTTAACATAAATAAGATATCAATGATTAAGGTTATATTTCTCATGAGAATACTTTTTATATCCATTCTCTTAGCATTTTTCAAGAATGCAATGTATTATTAACTGTAGTCACCACATTGTGTATTAGAACTCTTGAATATATTCCTTCTATCTAACTCAAATTTTGTATCATTTGACCAACATCTCACCAACCCCTGGTAACCACATTCTACTGTCTACCCTTATGGAATCAATCTTTTTAGATTCTACACATTATTGAGATCATGTGGCATTTGTCTTTCTGTTCTGGGTTTATTTCACTTAACATTATGTCCTCCAGGTTCATCCATGTTGTCAAAATAACTGGATTTCCTTTTTATGGCTGAATAGTATTTCATTAGGTACATATAACACATTTTCTTTATCCCTTTATCCATTCATAGATATTTGAGGAAATATATATGTTAATTAGGTAGATTTAGTCATTCCACAATGTATGTATACATTAAAACCTCATATCTGTCAATGTAAAAAATAAAATCAAAGACCAAGAGGAAAAAAAGAAGATCAAATTTCTGCTATCTTTCATATTTGTAATGTGAAAAAAGGTGAGCAATAAAAAAGTAAAATTTTACTGAGTACACCTTGATGTTGTACATTAAGATTTGTACCTGCTATATACGTTAAATAGATTTATAGTTTTCATTAGTTTTGTGGCTTATTTCAAAAGCAAATTAGGAGAGGAAAAATTTTGTTCTTTGCCTTAAAAATTAGGGCAAATTTTTCTTTTAATCCATCAGATATTTTCATTGCTTTCTGAAAAAGGAATGTTCTTATTTAAACAGGCAACAATCAGTTATTCAGTTTATTGATTCACAAGTATTCATTGATTATCTTCTATATTTTGAATATGTGTTTGCCTCAATGGAGGATATTACCATCTTAAAAACTGCAGAATGTCAACACATCTTATCATGAATCCATATGTTGTAGATTTAGAAACAAAACAAAAGCCAAATGCCTCAATGACTATTTCATCTATGTATTTTTTTATTTCAGAATATTAAGGGAGTACAAAGACCTTGGTTACATATAGCTTTCAAGATCTACAGATGTGTTTGTCCCTCAGAAAATGCACACCACACCCACTAGGTGTGAATTTACCCATCCCGTTCTTCCCCCTCCCACCTGCCCGACACCCAATGAATGTTACTTCCACATGTGCACATAAGTGCTGATCACTTAGTACCAATTTAATGGTGAGTATATGTGGTGCTGTTTTTCCATTCTTATGATACTTCACTTAGAAGAACAGGCTCTAGCTCCATCCAGGATAATACAAGAGGTGCTAATTCACCATTGATTTTTGTGGCTGAGTAGAATTCCATGGTATACATATACCACATTTTACTAATCCACTCATACATTGATGGGCGCTTCAGTTGTTTCCACATCTTTGCAATTGTGAATAGTGCTGCTATAAACATTTGAGTGCAGATGTCTTTATTATAGAATGACTTTTTTTCCTCTGGGTAGATGCCTAGTAGTTGGATTCCTGAATCAAATGGTAGTTCTATTTTTAGTTCTTTGAAGTATCTACATTATTACTTTCCATAGAGGTTGTACTAATTTGCAGTCCCACCAGCAGTGTATGGGTGGTCCTATTTCTCCATATCCATGCCAACATTTGTTGTTTTGGGACTTTTTGATACAAGTCATTCTCCCTGGAGTTAAGTGATATTTCATTGTGATTTTTATTTGCATTTCCCTGATGATTAGAAATGTTGAGCACATTTTCATTGGCCATTAGTCTGTTCTTTTTTTTTCTTGTAAAATATAAACTTTATTTCTCAATATAAGCTACAGTAAGTTCAGGACACTTTTTTTAAGCAATAATACCAGCCATTTTGTCCCTATCTAAAGAGCTGAGGGTCCTAGAAATTTCATATGGTTCATGCAGTTGTTTTTACATTATTAATTGAAGAAAAACAGGGACCCTTTAAAAACTGCTTAAGATTAGGAAGCAAAAATAAGTCAGAAGGAGCTAAATCAGTAAGGTAAGGTGGATGTCTAATGATTTCCCATTGAAATCTTGCAACATTGCCCTTGTTTGATGAGAGGAATTAGCAGGAGCATTGTTGTGGTGGAGAGGGACTCTCTGGTGAAGCTTTCCTAGGCATTTTTCTGCTGAGGCATTGGCTGACTTTCTCAAAACACTCTCATAATAAGCAGGTATTATCATTTTTTGGCCCTCCAGAAAGTCAACAAGCAAAATGCTTTAAGCATCCCAAAAAACTGTTGTTGTGTGGGCAAAGGACATGAACAGAAACTTTTTAAAAGAACAGACTAATGAACTTTGTTCAACACATCTTATGAACTTTGTTCATTAGTCTGTTCTTTTAAAAAGTTTCTGTTCATGTCCTTTGCCCTATTTTTAATGGGGTTGTTTCATTTTTTCTTGTTAATTTTCCTGAGTTCTATACAGATTCTAGTTATCATCAGTTTATCCGATGTGTAGTATGCAAATATTTTCTCCCATTCTGTAGGTAGTCTGCTCACTCTAATGATAGTTTTCTTGATCAGGTCCTATTTTTTTTTTATTTTTGTTATTGCTGTGATTACTTTTGGGGTCTTCTTCATAAATTCTTTGCCTAGGCCAATGTCTATAAGAGTTTTTCCAACATTTTCTTCTAGAATTCTTCTGGTTTCATGCCTTAGGTTTAAGTATGTTATCCATCGTGAGTTGATTTTTGTGACAGGTGAGAGGTGAGGATCCTGTTTCAGTCTTCTACACGTGGTTATCCAATTTTCCCAGCACCACTTATTGAATAGGGATTCTTTTCCCCTGTGTATGTTTTTGTCTGCTTTGTCAAAGATGAGGTGGCTATATGAGGATGTTTTTATACCTGGGTTCTCTGTTCTGATCCATGGTTCTATGTCTCTGTTTCTATGCCAGTTCCATGCTGTTTTGGTTGCTATAGCCTTGGAGAATAGCTTGAAGTATGGTAAAGTGAAGTCTCCCAATTGCTTCTTATTGTGTAAGGTTGCTTTGGCTATAAGATGTCTTCTTTGGTTCCATACAAAGCATAGAATTATTTTTCTAGATCTGCAAAAAAGGATGTTGGTATTTTAGTGAGGATTGCATTGAATCTGTAGATCACTTTGAGTAGTATAGACCTTTTTAACAATGTTGATTCTGCTGATCCATGAGCATGATATGGTTTTCCATCTGTTTACATCCTCTGCAATTTCTTTTCTCAGTGTTTTGTAGTTCTCCCTATATAGATCTCTCACCTCCTTAGTTAAATATATTCCTAAATATTTTTATTTTCTTTGATGCTATTGTGAAAGGTATTGCATCTTCGATTTGATTCTCAGCTTGACTGTTATTGTCATATATGAAAGCTACTCATTTGTGTGCATTGACTTTGTATCCTGAGACTTTGCTGAAGTCAATTATCAATTCCAGGAGTCTCTTGGTTGAATCTTTGGGGTTTTCTAGATATAATATCATATCGTCAGCAAAGAGCAATAGTTTGACTTCTGTCCCCATTTGGATACCCTTGATTTCCTACAGGTGTCTGATCGCTCTGGCAAAAATTTACAGCACAGCGTTGAATAGAAGTGGAGACAGTGGGCAACGTTGTCTGGTTCCAGTTCTAAGCGGGAATGGTTTTAAACTTTCCCCATTCAGTCTGATGCTTGCTGTGGGTGTTTCATATATGGCTTTAATAATTTTGAGGTATGTCCCATCTATGCCTATTTTGTTAAGAGTTCTTATCAAAAAAGGGTGCTGGATTTTGTCAGATGCCTTTTCTGCATCTATTGAGAGGATCATATGGTCTTTGTTTTTGCTTTTATTTATATGGTGAACTACATTTATAGATTTACATATATTGAACCATCCTCACATCTCTGGGGGAGATTCAGATGGAAATCAAAAGATACTTTGAACCAAATGATAATGGGGGCACAAGTTATCAAAATCTGTGGGATACAGCAAAAGCAGTCCTGAGAGAAAACTCATAGCTGTAAGTGCCCACATGCAAAATACAGAAAGGTCACAAATCAAGGAACCAATGAATCATCTCAAGGAACTGGAAAAGGAAAAACAAACTGATCTGAAACCCAGCAGAAGAAAAGAAATAACGAAGATCAGAGCAGAACTAAATGAAACGGAGAACAAAAGAACTATACAGAAGATTAAGGAAATGAAAAATTGGTTCTTTTTGAAAAGATAAGCAAAAATGACAGGCCTATTGTTAGATTGACCAGAAGCAGAAAGAAAAAGACTTAATAAGCTCAATTAAAAATGAAAAAGGAGAAGTCACAACTGATATCATGGAAATACAAATCATCATCTTTGAATACTATAAAAATCTCTATGACCAAAAACTTGAAAACATGGAGGAAATGGACAAATTCTTAGAAACCCACAACCTCCATAGGTTCAGTCAGGAAGAAATAGCACTCCTGAATAGACCAATGTCAAGCACCAAGATTGAAGTAGCAATAAAAATTCTTCCAAGAAAAAAAATCTCGGACCAGAAGGGTTCACATCCAAATTTTACTAAACCTACAAAGAAGAACTGATGCCTATATTGCAGGAATTATTCCATGACATTGAGAAGGATGGAATCCTTCCCAACTCATTCCACAAAGCCAATATTACCTTGATATCAAAGCCAGGAAATGACACAACTAAAAAACAAAACTACACACCAACATCCCTTGTGAACATAGATGCAAAAATTCTCAATAAAATCTTAGGAAATCAAATTCAACTGCACATCAAAAAGATAATTCATCATTTTTTTTATTGGAGGAAAACTACAAAGCATTTACAGTACAATGTTTACAGTCACAATTTGTAGTGAGCTGATTTCCCAAAATATATTACCACTCAAGTTGATTTATCTTGTTACATTCAAAAACCTACCCTGTCAAAGTAGTCCAGAGAGTACATACATAGTGCTCTAACTGTATCTACATACAACCAACACTCCATTTAAGTGTACAATTAAATGATTTTCAGTGAATTTACCGAGACCAGGTGGGCTTCATCTATGTATTTTTATTGT
>CAUYRT010003441.1:0-77723 GCA_963574885.1 Lepilemur ruficaudatus | reverse complement strand
GGATTGCTCAAGGTCAGGAGTTCGAAACCAGCCTGAGCAAGAGCGAGACCCTGTCTCTACTAATAATAGAAACAAATTAATTGGCCAACTAAATATATATGGAAAAAATTAGCCGGGCATGGTGGCGCATGCCTGCAGTCCCACCTACTCAGGAGGCTGAGGCAGAAGGATTGCTTGAGCCCAGGAGTTTAAGGTTGCTGTGAGCTAGGCTGACTCCATGGCACTCTACAGCCCGGGCAACAGAGTGAGACTCTGTCTCAAAAAAAAAAAAAAAAAAAAAAATTATTCACCTAGAAAGGAAATCCTGACAAAATTTGATGTAACATCTGAAAGTCATCTGGAGATTTTCCTTGCTTCTTTGAAACATTTATCCAGTCAGGGAGGAGGAAGAGGGAAATAATAAAAGAGCTAATTGAAATACCCTCCAAATGAAGTATTAATGGCTTCCACTCTGAGAATCTGAAGAGGACAAATTATTATTGAATTCAACTTGATAAAAAAAAATCTTGTGTTGAGGCTTATTCAAGCTACCTACAAAACCCAGGGGTGAACAGTCACGAATATTTCCCCATTTTAAGCTCAACTAACTGAAATAAGGCTGGCAAATATTGAAAAATCAAACCTGTTCCTTTGTTCCACTCACCATAAATACACACAAAAGAAAATATTACTGAAATAATAATGTTCCGGGTGAGGAAAATAAGAGGTTAATTTAAAATTCTGTGCTCTGTTGGATCCAATATACATAACTTTCTCCTAAAGCAACAACAAGTGCACCTCAGAAATGCAATCAAGGTGTCAAACTCAGTCTAGGAAACTTATTGTGTCGACCTATTGTTAATGATTAATGTTGATTCTCAGGGAATTTCCATTTCTACATGAGCTAGGTCAAATTTTATTCACAACTTTATATTATCACATTTTTACATTATCCATTAAAAAAAATAAAAGAAAGAAACTTAATAGATAGTGGAGGAAGATGAACTTTAAGGATATACTCTTAGAACACAATCAATAAAAAAAAAACAGGAAAAAATATCTTGACTAATTTGTAAAGAACTTACGATACTGACACTAATTGGTGGCAAATTTGACAGGTTATAGATAAGTGAGTTGTCTCGTTGAGGAGCAGTTCTGTAGATTCATTTTTCTGTACTCCTTTCCATTCCAATCACTGAAAATGCTGGTGAACTGGCCCAGCTGAATTGAGCCATTGAAGGCGAGAGGAGGGAATTAATTGTGTTCTCTTGCATCTTTTCCTACTGCCAAAGAAAAGCACTATTGTCCTCCTTGAAGAATTCCCTTTCAGCCTTAAAGACCTCTGCCAACTCCATTGAGAAAGTCAAACTGCATATCCAAGTGGAAGTAAGGGGAGGAGGGTTCACATCCAGCTTTGTTCTTGGGGGAGGGGATTGTGATGAGCTCTAGACCTAAGCATCACTGAACATCACATTTTCAGTTTATTGTGAAGGTAGCTTTGACGAAAAATGAGAAACACGAAAAAAAGAGTGAGAAAGGAAAAAGAGTAAGTATAAATTTATAGCCTGAATAAAAGTCACACTGATCGCTATTTATAATGTTGTCTATGTATGCATGGTATGAAATTGCACTTATTAAATGCATCATGGGCTCTGAACCACAGAGAGCAATCTTATCTGGAGTAATAATATAAATGTCCACTTTCACAGATGAATGGTTGCATTGGATTTTTTTTAAATCACTTTCCTTAATGTGACCTAATTAAGGGTGTAAATTAAAAAGGATTTTGAGTCATAAAAATGTCAAATCTCAAATATAACTTATTTGAGGATTTGAAGATAGCCCACATAAAATGCAAAAACTATTCGGTGACTGCCCCCAAAAAGGACACACTATCATAATTTCCATGAGGAGCTTGGGTAAGTTGACTGGATGATCAGGGTTAGAATATATGAAATTGTAAGAATAATTTAACATTACTCCATAAATGAAAAATGAATTTAAATTTCAATACCGAGATTGTCTGAACTCAGAAAAATTTAGCAGCCTAACTGGCAGTTGAGAGTTCATATGGGCAATGTTAAATCACTTTAAGGTAAGAAAATATCTACTTTCTTTATGGAAACCAAAGACCACATACTCTAGAAAATTCTGCAGCAGATACTTGCTACAAGGATATACTTATCCAAACCAAACAGATAGAATGTTATACTCATTAGATTAAATATTTTCCTAGCTCTTGGCACTTGTTTTATGGAAGGACTGGAAGAGAACTACTCTGTACTTTCATTCACTGTTCTAGTTTGATTTCATTTCCCTACACTTCCTGCAACAAGGACTCTGTGTGTGTGTGTGTGTGTGTGTGTGTGTGTGTGTGTGTAGAAGTCTGACAACTAACCCTACAGAAAACCTGTAAAAACACTAGATATGTATAGTAAAAACTGTGAAATGCATAAGCCAACAGTTTTATTTGGTAATAAATTCAATAGTATGGCATAATTGCCATATGGCATAATGGATTTTGTTTGTTTATCTGTGCTTCATTAAAATGAGCTCCCAGCATTTTTTCTTTGTCTGTGAAAGATCTATTATAAATATGACTTCCTGCAAGCCAAGCAAGGTAAAGCATACACGTACACCTTTAAATTAACTTCCCAACTGGTCATAGTTTTTGCCAAGCAAGAAGCCAGAAAATATGATGATATTCAATTGAAGATTGGCCTGAACTTAGGATCAAAATTTAATCAAGCTTCTAAATATATATATACACACACGCACACACACACACACACACACACATATATATAGCACTGCAGCACCTTGACACTACAACCTATTTATCATGAATATCTTTTCCTAACAAGTAATTTTCTGGATGTCACCACAATTTACCAGGGTCAGCATCTGAATGTAGAACAAGTAACTTATTTAAATTAGTTTATTTGCTCAGAAAAAAGCTATATGACCTGGCATGCATCATATGAGTATTAATTTAGTTGTGCTTAGGATTTAAAACATCTTCTTTGCAGTAGCAGGTGGTTTATAGCAGTGAATTAAAGCACAAACTGTGTAAGATCATGTTTAGAATATATCAAGTAAGAAACAGAATGTCCTTTCATCCAGGCTGTAATGGATAGAAAAACAAAGGCTTCTATCCCCAAATCCATTATTGGCCTAAAGCCTTATAAAGTTTAGGAGTTTTTTTCCCCCCTCTTTTCGTTTTTCTTTTTTCCTTTTTCTTTTTGAAAGTTTGCTTCTTGATTTGATTGTTGATGATGGTATTGTTATTATCATCACCATTTAATCAGCTGTATTTGGATCTCCTGGATCTTAACCAGGAATAAAATGTATGATGTATGTATATATTTTCTATAAGCAGTCATCTATGGGAGCTAGCTTATAATTGTTATGATCAAAACATTCTTCTCCTCAGCATCATGAAGGCTACCACTGTATTAGTAAGGCAAGCTTATTTATCTCTATATAAATTTTACTCCCTTTAACAAACTAAATATGACTATTAAAATATCTTTCACAGCCTGAGCAAGAGTGGGACACTGTCTCTCCTAAAAACAAACAAACAAAAAATAGCTGGGTGTGATGGCATGCACATGCAGTCCCAGCTACTTAGGAGGCTGAGGCAGAAGGACCCTGCAGTCCAGGAGTTAAAGCTTGCACTGAGCTACAATGATGCCACGGCACTCTAGATCCAGCAACAGAGATCCTATCTCCATAAAAAAATAATAAAAATAATATATGTATATTTCAAATGAAATTTAGATTAGTCTATATTATCTAATATAAGATAAATGAATGCAGAACTTGCTACTCACTAATAAACTGGGAAAAAATATAGCAGTCATGCACCAAAATATAGAGCCAAGTAGACACTGAAAAACTGTGCAAACAGCAAGTGTGGTTGACTTACACAGGAAAATGACAAAAATCCATTTGTTTCTTCTGGATTCAGGAGTAGCTCTTAGACCTAGGCATTGATTGGCCAAATGATGCAATCTTTTCTGAGAGGTGGAGCCCACATATTTCAGAGTTACATAAGCAATGATTTGTAATGATTCTTAAATAACTAGGATATGCTATGGTGGGGTGATCCACATATACAGATTTAGGTCTTCAAAGAACTGTGCAAGAATGATTAGGAAAATCCTAGACCAGGTAGTCCTAAGTGGGCAGGGCTGGAAATATTGGATTTTAAACACTTTAGTGGCCTTTTGTTTCACATTACTAGATCTTCTGTGGTCTGTTCGTTTTTCAGAAAACAAGTAAATATATGCAGAAAATAAAGATTATATATATATTCCTCTTGCTCTATAACTTGATATGCCACTTCTTCAATAATCTCATGCTATCCCTAAGAACAAAAATTATACTGAAATTTCTGAAGAATTTAAGACATGCTATTGTTTCCCAAGCCTAAATATGTATGTTGTGTGTGAATTAAAAGCAAGTCTTCTGCATTCTGTTGCATATCGTGTCCATGCATTAAACAGTAATAATAAAGGCCTGTGTTAATGTTCCGAAGAAGGCTGATGGTGCATCCAGAAAAGGCATTTATATTTGTATTATTGTTCTTATCTGAGTCTACATGCAATTTATAATCAAATGTTCAACATCGATTTTTCTTTTTGTACAGGCCACTCCTGTGAATGCAGGTACTGTCCATTATGCATGTGAATCTTTGGTAGTCTCCATGACTAATCCCTGAAGTTAGGCATTAGAAGTGAGGGTTTAACTCCTTTTTCTGCCACAACAATTTAGCTTTACTTACCCAGCCCTTCTTCCTTTTTTCCCCTCTCCTTTAACCTTTGTACCTCCTAATCTTAAAGATCCAGTTCAAAGCATCACTTTTTCTCTAATTATCTCTAACTCTTCCCCTTCACAATAAACTCAATTTCTCTGTCATTATTGCTTATAAAGTTCTTTACGCGTAGTTCAATCACATTCCTTCAGTTGTTTGGTCACAGGAATACTTCATCAAATGTGACAAAAATTAGGTCTCATTAGTATTTGAATCTGCGATGTCAAATATTAGGTCCTTTTTAAATACTTGCTGAAATAAATTGATCATACTTTTTCTCATTTATGTCATACTTCACAGTGTTCAAATTACTTTCTCATGTATTGTGATGCAAAATATAGAAATTTTGCAATAAGGAACCAGCATATTGTTTTTGTTAACAGCTGAAAAATACTTTATTTTGAGGAAATGACTTGGGCCACTGCAGAGGAAAAGGGACTAGAGTTACTATTCCATTGAGAAGGAACATTCCATTGTTTAAAAAATCTACCTACTCATTAATCTCTTTAACAAGTACTGACTTTTTAGCATAAACTAAGCGAGAGATTCTGAAGACACAAATTAATAACAAAGTTAGTCCCTCAAATGACAGAGAGTAGAGAGGTAGAATAGACAGAGATACGCAAAGCTATAATAAAATCATCATCATCGCTGTCAGGGTATTTCTTTACATAAATGTTTACTTCATAAAATTTGGGAATTATTATAAAGTATAAAAGTCAATGTGCATTATAAATTTTGCAAATGTAATTTATTTTGTCTATAAAATGTACTCTGGAATGTACATACTCCTTTTCTTGCCCCTCCTGGACGAGCCGACTATTTGTCCCTCAAGCAGACAGTGAGAACGAGCTGTCATTTTAAAATGTGTTGAACCTGCAGGCCTCATGAGTTACTGTACTGGGATTGAGAAAATTTGCTCTGTGTTCTGCCAGGGAATTACAACATATTGCTGCCTGGAGCAATGTTAACTTTTAATGTCTTTGTTGTGGTATCTTAAGCTTTTTTCCCCCTTCACCATACAGAATAATTACAGCATTTTTCTTTGCCCTTTTCCACATTACTTTGTACCACTCTTACTAATCTTTTTTTACATATTATCAGTGATCTCTAGAGAATGCTGCTTTAAAGTATACTTATTTCAGAATTTTTGGCTCGAAAAAGTTTTGTATTATAGCAATAAATACTTGGCATTATGTTGGTTTTGCCATTAAACAACCATATACCATCTTATAGAAATCATGTAAAAAACTTGTGCCTTAACTTTTTCACCTACCTCTAGATTTTTTTTGTTTGTCGGTTTTGTTCTGTTTTTTTTTTTAATAGTATAAATAGTTATGATGAATACACTCTAAATGCATTGTTTTAAAGAGGAACATGCATCTGCCTTAAAATGGCCAAGTTGATTTATTGACTAGTCCTTTATCCAGCTCCTATTATTTGATCTAGATTCCTGATTTCTTTCTTTTTTTCCTTATTTATAAATAAATGAATTACAAATGTGACAATGCCAACTGCAATAAAGGAAATTAATGTATAAATAAATAAAATGTAGCACTTAATTGTAAGCACTGATCATTTTCCTTGCATGGTAGAGATGCCTGAGAAAAAGGAACAATATCTTTGGAATGTCTTCATTTCTTTGGCATGTTATACACATTTTCTAGTTTATTACAAACAATAACCTCATGAAGCATGCATTCTCTCCATTTTACAGATGAGAAAGTTAAGGCTTAGTATGAACTAACATTTAGGAAGCAAAGAATCCTATTCGGCTCAATGTAACTTTATCTTACCAGACAGCTTTCCAGGGAAATCAGATAAGTAATATTGTTTTTAATATGTAGATTAGTTTATTCATGAAATTAATTTTATTATTTTGGAGAAAAAATCTATCATGACTTTGTTGGTGACACAAATATTGAAAACAGTTACTCTGTAGAGCTAATCAAAATTAATATTCAGATTTCCTAAGTTTGTTTTAGGCTTTCTCATTCATTCCTTTATTTCTTCATTGACATATTAACATAGTCACTTTTAAATTGCTTGATTCCTCCCTTCAAATTTGGAAGAACAAAATCTACTCACCTCTCTAGATATGTTGCAGCAAAGAACCTTATTCTACCCATTTCTATATTATTATCTGCTTTTAAAAGTTAAGTTTCCAGGAGAAGAAAACAAATAAATAGATTACCATGGTTTGCTACTTTCAAGCAGACTTATATGGCAGCATATTTTCTACAAGAAATGCTAAGAGATGCCCAGAGCTCCTCTTTTCCTATACTAGCCTATCCCCAGTTAGAGTAAATCAAGACTTGGCTGTGCTCCAACACAGCAACTCTATTCACATGATTAAGGCAAAGGAAGATGCTCCTCATCCTTTATAAACATACACATGGTTGGAGAGAAAAGCTTTTCATATCTTTCATTTTAAGCACTACGTTAAGCCCTTCTTTGATTTTCTTGTATTCAGATATGTGTATTACTAAGGTAATTTTATGATACCCATCACTGGTTAATAAGATTATTAAACTCTTAAAGTATGATTAGGAAAGAGTTTGTACCTACAACTAAATGTAATATTTGTCATTTCATTCTTATTTAATCTAAACCAAATTTGAGATGTTAAAGAATAGGATATGAATATTGAGAAAAATCAAGTTTCTAAGAGATGATGAAAAAAATTCAAATAAGTTAGTTGATTTCTCTACTTTCCCTTCATAAAACACTGTGTAACAGTAGATTATAAAATGTCTGTTATTTATATGTATATGTTAATATATACATTATTTCAGATTCATTAGTGAGATGTTCAGTACTAAGGAATCTCCCCACACAGTATCTTAATTCACAAAATTATGCATCATCTGAAGAGTTAAAGGAAAAATTAACAAAATGCTACTATCATGTCTGGCTATGACTGAATATAAATCTTTCATTGTAATTTACCAATTATTTTCAATCATAACTTTTCTGTTTGTTTTTAAATACTAAATATTAAAGAACCCTTGGTTTCAAAAGAGTATAATATATGCACCCTTCAACTACTAAATATTGTCAAAGCAGTGTCACCTGTAGTATGCCATATTGCTATCAACTGGGGATAAGGAAGATCAAACTGAGTTGTAAGGATGCTCAGGTTTTGCTATTCATGAAAAATAAATAAAAAGATGAAAACTCTAAACTTAACTGGATAAATTACTAGTGAAGGTGTCTCAGACATAGTAAGCATATATATTTATTTGAAGAATTTAATATACACTTAGTGAAAACCCAACATGTATATGGGAATATTATAGGTAATAAAAAATAAGAGAAAATAAATAACCTGCCCTCTTTCCTCAAGCAGCTTACAATCTTGTGAAGTAGAAAAACATGTTAAAAAATTAATTCTGTAACAAGGTAGACGGTCCTATAGGGCTTTTTAATCAATTCTTTGCTGTAAAACAATAAACATATTGTTGGCTGCCCAGTATTAATTTATGACAGACTCAAAGCACTTTTCAAGCAGCATTGTTCTTTATTAAATTTCATAACCTAACACCTATCAGCATATCACCCTACTTTTCTGCAGTATTATTTGTTGGTGTAGATCATTGACCTCATAAGGCAATGCTTTTCTTTTGTCTTGATTAAATTTTTGGAGGAGGAAGAGGAGATAAGAGAAAGCAAAAGGAGTGTTGGTTTGAAATACATAGTGAATTAGAAGGAGTGGGAACAGAAAGAGATTTTAGATTCTCTGGGATTTTAAATCTCCTCCCCCTACTCCCACCCCATAATCATTGCTGTCCAGAGTAGATTCCATCTAATCTGGCAGAGAAATAAATTGTTCAGGAAGCCTTATACCTGTGGGGCTAGAAGCATTTCACTGGTGTTGAGAAAGAGAATTCTGTGTCCCTTTTGTGTGATGCATTCACGTTAATGACATGAATGTATTTGGTTTCACCTCATTGGATTTTACTAATTTAGCTATTCCCAAGTTCCAGATGGGTCCTGGTACAGCTTCCTAAATTAACACATTAGGAGTGTGATTTGTTAAGTTATCATAGCCTGTGACAAGTCTGGAACTAGAACCCAGGTCATATGGAAGGAGTAGGAGGGTCCTGGGCTTGGATTCAGTGCACAGTGCTCAGTGCAAATCCTGGTTCTGCAACTCATGAATCTTCTGATTTGGAGCAAATCTTCTGATTTTTGGGACAATCTTTTAGCCTCATTAAGTTTGCTTTCCTGCAAAATTGGAGTGCTCAGAGATGTGTGAGAATTTCATGGAAGAATGGATGTAAAGTGTCTTCCTGACACAGATCAGATACTCACAAACTGTTCACCTGTTTTTCCTTCCAAGCTTTTAGATCGGTACTCTCTTCAGTCGACCGTAGACCCTCATAGCGATGTGAATTTCAATCTGTGGAGTTATATATTGCAGCCTGAACACAGAGCACGTGTATTACTTTTGCCAATGGAAAGCTAGTATGAGTTTGTAAGGGACAAATCCCCCATACCCACACTGTAAGGATATGGAGGGCATGGCTTAAATTAAGAGCTCAGTGACTTTACCTGGTATGAGGTAGAAAGGAACACAACTATGGCATGGGAGGAAGAATCTCTCCTCTTCCCTTTGCTATAGAAATAATAAGCTACGGATAAAAGTACAGCACAATTTTCAACACAGCATGCGTGAATAAGCAGAGAGGACCAAGAACTAGAGATTTTTAAACTTTTGTCACTAATCTGTTTTGTTTTCAATAAATATCACCATCATCCAGTTTAAGCTGCAATTGGAATTTATTTCTTAGTTTTGAACTCAATAAAATGTAGATTATGTGCTCCATCATCACTTCTCATGTATTCAAATGTACATGTCTCTCCTATATTCTTACTTGTTTTAGATTAATTTGTTTTGGATTCACATTTTCACAGGGTCTTGATTTTTTCTACCCTTTATTTTTGCCAACTGCCAACTATAGTGTTCTTTAAAAGAAATTCTCTTTATGAATATATATGTGTATCAAATGCAGCTCACATTTATCAAGAGTTTGTCACATGCCCTTTACTGTTTTGTGTTACTTGTACTAACTCATTTAATGTTCCCAGTGGTCTATTAATATCCCCATTTTTCAGATGAGAAATATAAGGTGAAAAAGTAAAAGGTAAAAAAACAAACAAAAAAAAAAAACAGTCACATCATATATTTGGTAAGTAATGGTCAGAATTCAAATTTATACCAATTTGTTCCAGAGCCTGAGATTTGAGCCACTATGCTGTAGTAGGTTATTATACTGAAGCTATTTCATTTTTAATGTAACTATCTCAATCAACCCCGTAGCATTGTTCTTTAGTAAACTGAAGTATAATCATAAATAGAGTGAAACTTTATTTCTTTTAAATAAGCACTCACTAGATAAGTGCAGTGAAAATATCAATTTATAAATATATGTGTTTTTGCAGTTGTTTAAATATGGAAACAATGCAATACATAGTGGTTAGATGCCAAGGATAATTCACAAAGATCTGTTTAACCTATTAGTAATTAACTAATTATAGATTAAGGCAGTAATGATCCTGTATCCTGGCAGCATGGAGGCAGGCATGGCCAAGAAGACAATAAACAAGTTTCCTTATTTTAAGGAGAAACAGGGCTGACTCCAGGCAAATTTTTAAAATAGTTCAAACTATTTTGGCATTGCAAAGTTTGGAAACTTTTAGATTGCCCAAATATCCTTACTGTCTTTCTCCTGTTTTAGGCCATGGTGTTTCATTTCCATGGCAATCAAGATTTTTATTTCCTTGAATCCATTGTTCTTTGCTATGTGTTAGGTGGGAAACAATGGACTTATGCAGAAAATAATAGATAAATTACCATTGCCACAGAGATGGATCTCTGGACCCAGAGATATTTATATTATAAAAACATATTCCTTACTGAAATTATATTAAATTAATTGAATTTAGTTTCTAATGATGAGAAACAACTCCAGATGCCCGTGGAGGCAGCTTTTCTTCTGGTGTCATGAGAGGTTGACTCACCTGACCAGATGAAGTCAATGGAAAAACCGGTTGACAGGGAGTTTTCTGAAATTATCCTCACCCAAGGTCATTTTAGTTGTCCAGATGTTTCTGTCCCTGATCCCTCGTTACATCACAAGGGCAGTGAATCTGCTTCTGGGAGTATTTTTCCCGTTGTGACTGGTGTAGCTATGCCCAGCCTAAGAGTACTTCTCTGAATGAGGATGGAAGTTTGGGAAACCTTGGTGATGACTCTTTCCTTGATAACCCTGTACACTGCGGAGTACTTGTGTTTGTGTCCTCTCTTGGCACTACAACAGAACAAACCCTTGTGCTATGGGGAAGGGCATTTTAGGTATGTTCAGTTACTTCAGCTATCTCTGAATTCAATTTCAAGACTTTCTGTATTTAAGACACACACACACACACACACACACACATGCATAAATACATATAAAGCCATACTTTTTCTAATTGCACTAGTGTGTGTACAACAGCTAATGCCATCTTTTGAAAAGGAGTTAATTCTTGGGACAGGAGCACTCTTTGGTCCATAAGGGTAATTTACAAATCAGTTGTTTGTAAGTCTGCCATTTTGTTAATGAAGGGAATGCTTCTATTATTATTATTTTTTTCCAGATGAACTGGATGTTCTGGGATCCTTTTAGCACCACTTGTTTTTGCCAAGTAGGACGGTATTACAGAGGTATTCTCATCAAAGTAATTAGGTTGCTAGATAGGCTCTGCAGGTGGCAGTTAATGTGATACATTAGTTAAATTGTAGCCCCAAAGGCTTGTGGGAATCAAAATTGCAAACACAGCCTGAGTTCCCAAGTCCCATGAACCTACCCCTCCCTTTAGTCTGTACCTCATCTATAGCGAGAGGGAACACTGTAATAACAAGTCACCACCATAAGGGTATGAGTGGATTCTCCTGGAGAAAACGCTGCTGTAAAGATATTCAGTGTTTAGAGAAGCAAATTTGGATAGGCTGGAAATTTTCCACAACCCCCGGACACGGACATGCCAATCAAAGGCAACACAATGCTAGTATCTCTGAGTGACACTTCAAGCTGCATTCACGAGCAACTTGCCTCATTCAAAGTCAATGAAGAGACAGGACTTACAAGCCCACCCTGAAAAGTTATTGAAATGTGACTGACATCTCAAAGAAATGGTGTCAAAGGGTACGCATGACCTGGTGCTGAAACACAGCAGGATTAATCAAAGTTATGGCAGTTGGGTACCACAAAGAGCTTTCTTAGTTTTTATTTTCTTTTAATTTTATTTAATTCATATCACTCAGTGGGGTTATTATCACCCTTCTACTCTCTCCCTCTGTCATTTCACCCCCAGTTTGTATTATTTGTTGTAAACTTTTGCATCCGTTAAAGTGTGGACAATAGCAAGTCTAGTCTCTGTTAAGTCTTGTGGATAAACGACGATATTACATCTATTTCCATTTCTTGAATTCCCCTAGGAGATCTTGAGCTTCCACAGTTATGTTACAATATGAAGTGCCTCCTGGGAGGGCAGGATGGAGCAGCTAGTAGTCTACAATCCTGCTAAAGAAATTTCAGTGGTACATGAGTTTAACAATTTGCTGAAACCACAACTACTCTTAGAAAGGGTCAGAAAGGGGATAGTAAAGGTAAGTTTGAACTTAGTCTATCTAATCATTTTGTCTCTTCCCAGAGGAAGACATATTCTCCTGTCTGGTCCTAACCACTTAACTATTGGAAGCTCATTTTTTTTTAACTGTATGCCACCTCAGGACGGAAGTCAATCCTTGATAACAATTTGTTGTGACATTACTATTAATCATAATTATAAGCAATCCTGTCATATTTCTATTTTATGCTGAAATGTTTCTGTGGGTTTTCTTGCATGTTATTATAAAGTATAGAAGACATACTATGTGACAGTGAGTATAGCTTATAACCTTGCCTAACAAAAGAAGGGGAAAGAGGGAAACAAAACCCCTTTGCAATGAACAGAATCTGGCAAATGCTATAATTATGTTCGCGGTAATTATGCCCACAGTTTAAAAAGTGCAAGCAGTTATGAGTTTTGTTTATACATGTTAGACAGTACAAATGCATGATGAAAGTTACATGCATGAAAAATATATATGTGTGTGTGTTTCAAACCAATATTTTGGCTTTATTCAACTCTATATTTTGGGCCCAATATTTCTTGGCTCCTTTTATCTCGTGAATTTATCAGTATATAGGAATCAGTCACTGGTTAAAACAATATAATCATGAACCTTAACAAGATTGTCTGCTACGGACACAATCATCTGCTCTACCTAGAATAAAATATATATATATATGATACATATATATTTCATATACACAGGTAAGAATCAAATATATATTATAGGGAGAATATATATTCTCTATAGCTAAAAGAGCTAGAAAACAAATTTATGTTTCATCTTTCTAGACAGTTCTGCTACAAAATAAGTGAATAAGTGCTAGGGCTGATAATATCAAATAAATTATATATTCTGGATTCAATTCACAATTCATATAAAAGTCTTTCAAAATAATACCAGGAAAAAAATAAAAGAGAAAAACGACAATAAAATTACTACATTCCTTATTATTTATTTTAAAAATCTTAAAAAAGGGATGAAAGTTAGACTTGGGAAAGATCACCTTGGAAAGAAAGTACATCAAACATGATAGGAATGGACTTTTCTTTTACAAAGAATAATGGTTTAATGTTTAATTAATCTTATCCATTTCTGCATTTATGGGAAGGCAGAGAAGAGTCTGCTTTATAATGTAGAAAATTAAATATTAAAACCTTGGTGCCTACCAGACTTACATTTTCTTATTATGAATGAGCATTTTCACTTTCTGCACACACAAAGAAAGAAACAGGAGACAGATGTAGGCACTTAGCTCTTCAGTAAAGGATTATTTCAATATATCTGATACCATCTTACTACCAGAAACAAAACACATCAAAGATGAATAAGAATTTAAAATCAAAACAAAAAAATGGAAAACTTTAAGATGACTATCATAGATAATATATGTCTTTAATTCCAAATACAGCAGGTAAGGTAGTTCTAAAGGCTTTTATTCATGTATGAATTATCTAAAATTAATAGGTCTAGTACTCCAAAAATGGCATATTGCTTAAAGGATGTTATAATAGTTTTAATATTCTATAATTCCTTTTTCAGTGAGGAAATGGAAGTAAGATATCAATTAAAAATAATAAAATGCTGATAGATTAAAATACAGACATAACAAAAGAGAATAAAGAAAAAAGATTAGATACTCTAAATTGGTGCATATTTACTGTACTTACAGCTTAGGCCAGATAACATATTTTTTAATTAAATAGAAAATTTAGACTTACATTTTAAACTATAATTAGACCTTTGGTCTCCAATTTATTACTATCACAAAATGGGGATTGTAGAAGGAAGTGGCTATATTGGAGAAATCCTACCTCTTTTGAGATGGATGTAAAATAAAGTCATCCGCACTGATCACAGAGAGATAGTTTACCTGTCTGTGACTGGTTATTGTTGCAGGAAAATAGAATTGACTTGAAAGAAAAATAAGGCACACTTTACCAACACCTTTCCTAAACTTACAAGGTTAACACCTATGATTAAAATAGCAAATTATGCTAAGTTTCTGTACATACATTTCTGAACTTTTGGCATCTTAATTTCTAACCTTACAATTGGTTGCTACTATAATTAAACCAGTTCAGAAAATATCACATTCACAAAATCTTGGCAATATGATAGGCTTCAATATCACTTGTTAGAAAGCATTAATAATGATTACAGGGAAATGTAGCGAAAGAAATCAGGAAAGTTCAGAGAAAGTTTGGGAAAATATAAAATTAAAAAAAAAAAACAACTAAGTACATGTCTTCATCTTATTTTCACAGAACTTTCAGTTTCTATCTCAATGGTTATCTTAAGCTGCAATAGCAGCTCAGCGTGGACTTTAGGATTTTACCTGAGGTACGTGCCTCTCAGACAGAGATTATTACTGTAAGTGTATAATTCTAGTTTCAACAGATTGTGTAATGGCCCATATACCCCTATCCTTGTTGTGATAATAGAAGACTACCCTTTGATAAGAACTCAACTCTTGCTCACACATCCATCCACATTTGACTATGAATGAGACCCTATACCAAGTCAGGAACTTCTGCTGCTGTTATCTGTTACCCGGAAGCAAGTGCTTTCTCTTGATAAGGATTACAAACTCAAGTGTCTAGCTCCGTTTAATTATCTACCAAGTTGCTTTATGTACATATGGAAATGACTGAAGTTTCTGTTAAGTTTAACAAAAGTATGGAGAATTAGAGAGTTAGAAATTAAAGTTGGTTTTCTTATCTACGGAAACAAGGAAAGAATGGATATTAGTTGAAATTCAATTTTCATTTCTTCCCAATGAGCAACCAATGCTCCCATTGAACTATGTTCTTGTGCCTTCCCACTTCCAAGAATGTGCTTATATTGTTGAAAATATACTCCCCATTCCACCTGCGTCCTTCTCCCAGGTATGCTCACCTTCCAGTCCACAATTAAAAGGCTACACTATACCTTCCAAGAAATTTTTCCTGATTTCTCCGGCTCGAAATTTCTTAGGTTGGTTCACAATTGAGTTTACCTTCCGGTATGTACGCAAACAAAAAGTGCAGTTCAAAGATCTTCCATTTTCCCCATGTTTAAAGCAATAGCTTAAATTAAGATGTAGAAGGCATATGTGCCAAATAGAAGGTATCACATAGTTCATAACAACAATGGCAGATAACATCAAAAATTAAAATAATTTTAACAGACTGTAATAGTGGGTGGAAATTAACAAGATAAAAGTTAATAGTAATTTATGAAAATTATAGAACATAGCATTAAAAAATAAGTGAACTTTAAATATATGACTACAGATATGGTTGATAAAGTATCTGTCAAAAATATTGAGGTCCTTAATGTATTATGAGATCTATCAAATTCAAGAATTCAATACAAAGTGTTATGTCAGACAGAATAAAAATGTTCTTGATTCTTTCTTCTAGTTAAAACTCTATGCATTCCTCAAGGCCGTGCTCAGATCTGATTACATCCAGGAAGCCTATTCTGACCACTTTATGTGTTTGCTGAATTCCTGCAATGCTCATTTTACGTACTGGAGTTTAAAATGACATCTTCTAGTAAGTATTTCAGTGATGCTCCTCAAAAGGTAAATTAAAATAGATTAGGTACCCAAAGCATGAGAAACAAGACTAAAAAAATACTCTGCCACAGCCAGACTATGTATGGGCCTTCCTATGCCCATATAGAATGAATATACCAGATTTTTAAAGAAGAAAGGCAAGATTTCAAAAATAAAATATAAAATAAACGTGAAATGTGGCACCTGGATCTATCTACGATCAAAGAAGTGCACAATAAGCTGCCTCAAAATTTTGATGAGTCCTAAATTGGAGAAAAGTGTTTCCATCTACTTCTGTTTCAGGGGCTAGAAATAGGGACAACAGACAAAAATAACATAGAGGTAGATTTTAGTTTTATTTATAACTGAAGCTCCATAATGAAATATGCTTTCTTTAAAAAATTTGAATTTCATATATCTGAATGCATTTGCATAGAGGCTGAATGAGTCTGTAAGGAATTCTGAATTGGAATTCTTACATTGCTTGAAAAGTTGGATTATATGACTATAGATCTCCTTCCCCTCTACCATTGTGTAATTTCAAATCTAAATTCTATGTCATAATGTTAGAGAAAAAGACAACCCTTTTCATTAGTCTAGTGCACTAGAGAACCCTGGTCTATATCAGAGGGAGATAAAAGATTTGCCTAAGAGGAGAATTGGAACAAACCCAGGTTCCCTGGCAGGCAGTTTGTGTTTTATCTAAATGACTGAATTGCCTCGTCTTGTGTTGTTCAATACAAGAAATGAAAGGTTATTTAAAAAAAAAAAACTCACATTGCTAAGAAAATATCTTAATAGTCAAGGCTTTACTCTACAAATGAATTAATCAAAAGTAATGCTAAAAAGAGTGACTTTCATGCACTAATTTAGTGTAGGAATATATAGAAGTCTTATGTATTCTTTTAGGAAGTCCACAGGAAGGGTAGAATGGGAAAGATTTCTACCCAAAGATGCCTATAAATGTTTATAGACAGATAGGTTTCATTAAAAAAATTATTAAAGCAGGTCTTGAAGACTCCCACTCATAATCTCATTCAAAATCAATAGCATTTTGATGACTTTAAAAGTATGTATATCCAATAATTATGTTTGATGTTGAGCAATTTAACTTCTTATAAAAGTGATTATTTTTTATTAAATCCTCTAAGATTGCCTCCAAGTGTTTTTGATAAAACTATGCAAGTCAATGTTGACAAAAATATTCAATTTAAAGAAACAAAAGCTCTTATGGTTATATCTTGTTCTTTTCCCTTTTTCAATATAGTGCAGATCAGGATTCAGAAGAATTTAAAATTCAAAACACTCCCTGAGGTTCTTAGATATAGGTCATTTCATTTAGATAAAAACACAAACTTGTAATAAGTGATATAAATCACCCTTTATCCCAGAATTAGCTGTTTTAATAATCCAGAATAAGCTCTTCCTTTTGGCACTCTAATTCACCATGGTTCATACACATGGTCTTCCCACAGGGACCTGGAATCACTAGCCCTGCTGTTCACGCAGCATTAAGGTGACCCCGGAGAATCAGAGTCATTGACATTTTGGTCCCACAGCCAATTCTCTCTTGCTGCATTTTCCTCTAAACATGTGCATATTTCTTCATTTAAAGCTTGTTTTCCCCTCTCCTTTCTTTCTTTTTTCTTTAAATTCAAAGGAACATTTTTAAGGAATCTAAGGCTGAGTTGTGGGGTGGCTTGCTGCTACAGTACATCTGAAAATACTGCTAAACAGCAGCAAATACAAACCTACAAACATGCATGAGAGCAAACAAGCCATCTATAAATACACTCCAAGAGCTTTTAAAACAATGCAAAAGTGGCATCTGGCATGAGTAACATGGCAGTTTAAACTCCTTGACTCTTCATCCAATTTTATGTTTAAAACTCTTTCAAACAACTGATTACTTAAAGAGGAAAAATAATCATGTCGTGTTAGTTGATTTTTGTGCTATAGCAACCAGAAAGAAGATGTAGTTAAGAGGTGGCAATGAAATGTGAAAAGAAAAAAAATTTCCAGTCTCTTATATAATATGCTTAGGTTTATGAAAATTATTTCTGGGTAGGGAAGATTAACACTAACTATTATTGTTAATAATCATGCATTTCATTGAATCTACAATGCCATCAATTATACGACGTACCATGCTTTCCTATGCCATTAGAAAATTATCAATTAGTTTTAAGATGCCATTGATTGCAAGATGTAGCAAACTTTCAGAAATATCAAAAAGTCTGTTGTGAATTGATAAAATACATTATTTAAAATATTTTGTAGTATGCATGTATTTATTTATTAATTGCTATTTAATAATGCTATGACTTAGGAGAGGGTGGAAGCTCTTGGGGATGTCATAGCTCAAACTAGACATTCCATTTCAGAGCATAGCGTGGAAAATGACATAATGTAAACTCCAACTGCATATGTTCAGTTTATGTTTTCTACCTCTCCCACCATTTTCTTCCCATAGGTCTTGTTTTATAAGAAGTTCTTTTCTTTTCTCTTTCCTTTGTCAACCTTTCTCACTTTGATTCACATAAAACTTGAGGTTTTCTAAAATTATCATGTTGAACATCTAACCAAATGCCAGTGTTTTACTACATAAGGTGACTTCACAATAAGAACACCAGTGGGCAGTGTTTATGAGATGCCAACAAGTAGTGGTTTATAAATGGCAGAGCTCTAAGGGGAGGGATGGAGAATGAATATGGATAAGGAGAATTGGAAAACACATGCAGTAAACTTTCAAGGAGTAATTAAAAGCAAAAAAAAAAAAAAAAATCTTGGAGAAAAGTACAAGCGGGAAAAGTTGTACTACATAGGCAAACTACATGGACGTCGGCATGTTTTTCTATCAGATTTTTTATTCTCATATAATACCTTCTTGGGCAATGGGAGAATTAAAGACCTCGTACTATCGATTGCAGGGAATATATGCTACCTTCATTTACGATAACATTCCTCCTCCCAGAAAGCAAAAAAGGGCCTCTCTGATAAGTCTGCTGTGGTGCTACCTCAAATATTACTATTTCTCTCCATCCATACTGAATATTCTTCAGCTTTTAAGTACAGCCATGCACCACATAATGACATTTGGTCAATAATGGACCACATATAAGACGATGTTCCCATAAGATTATGATACCGTATTTTGCTGTACCGGGTATATTATAATTTTGCCTACAATATTCAGTACAGTAACATACTGTAAATGTTTGTAGCCTATGGACAACAGGCCACACCATATGGCCTAGGTGTGTGGTAAGCTATACCATCTAGGTTTGTGTAAGTACATTCTATGATGTTCACACACTGATGGAATGGCCTGATAATGCATTTCTCAGAATGTTTCTCTGTCGTTAAATGATCCATGAATGTACAAGGGAAAAGGTGGGGAATGAACCAGCTCTTCACTGCAATGCAGTACCTGTTTCTTTTCATTATGTTCTAGATCTGCAATTGGTCCTTTGAGTTTGTTGCATCCTGTAATACGAAAGTAGGAAAATTTGGGAGGACAGAGTTTACATTTTGAGGATTCAATATGCTGTATTTAATTGTACCCACTATAAAGAAAAGGTTAACTCAAGTATACACGAATGCTATAGTTTCAGATAGATAGTACTGTCAAATCCCTAGAAATGGAGATTAAAATTGCAGTCTGAATCAATCACTTGGACCTTAACTTTATCTTTTACTAATGTTAGTTAATAATAATAATAGCCATAACATTAAAATCTCTGTGGCTCTATTTTCTCTCTCCCCAAATTTTGCACAATGTGTCTATGAATAGAAGTCTCTATATAGTGATTTATGAAAATTAGTTATATTTATTTATCCTGCAGTATCACTTGTGTAGCAATGTGAGAAGCTAGGACTTTTCATTCAATCATTTTATTCAGTAAATATTTTATCATTGCTCATTCATAGAGCCAAGCCATAGTCAGGTAGTAATGTAAAGATAACGACTTGTTGGTAATCTATTTAAATCAAATCTTTTCCATCAAAATCTCAAACTATAAGCTCAATGAAAGCACAAGCGTATTTATCACTATTTCCTCAGCCTGCTTTGTCAAATGCAATTTTGTAAGTAAAAACTTTGGGATGATCCTCTCACTTCCATCATGAAGATGAAAATACAGCGTGAATTATCTCTGGCGATAAAGAGCAGTTACCAAAATAGAGATGACTCATCTTCTACACGGGAAAGCTGTGTTGTAATGGAAATTGGCTTTCAGCTCCTGTGACATGTAATTTTATAATACATTTTAGAACATTTAACCTATGCACATTTTTTTTCCAGCTCTGTCTGAAATAGTGTGAGGTAGCGCTATTGTTACAGAGTCTGCAGAAGCTACTTATGTGCTATTTATACACAGGAATAAAAGGGAATTCTTTCTTCACTGGTGGTCTCTTCCAGCTACTAAAAAAGCTGCTTGGCCTAAAAATGTCATCAACGACAGGGATTATTTGATTTTCTTTGTTCATAATCGATGAGTTGGCTTTTATAAAAAAGAGCATCGCAAAAAATATCCCCCAAAAAGAGGAAATAGTTTTAATTCCATGTGAAAAATTTCTAAAAATTTTTGAACCTGAAAGGAATATTCATAAACAATTTGATTTCAGTCCTATGTTCAGTAGTCATGCATAAATCATGTAGTAAAGAAAAGAAAATGTCTGATGACAAAGAGAGAGAGAGAGGTTTCTTACCTAAACTGATATTTGTAAGAATTTTTAGCAGATTGGGAAGAAGTCCATTTTAGCTAAATGGAAAAATGCCTAAAGTTCTTTATCATATGAAATGGTTTTGAATCCCATTCACTACTTATTTGTGAGATTCTCAGCAAAGTACTCTGCTTGATTGATCCTCAGTGTCTTCCTGTATAAAATGGCAAAAACAATACATGCCCATTTCATTGAGTTGTTGTGAGGACTAAATGAATTGAAATATTTGGACTGTTTAGAACATTGGCTGGCACACCACAAGCACACAATACATGGTGTCCATTATTCACGTGGGTTATGTAAATTGCAGGAAATACTTAAAATATAGTTATAATGTTTTTGTTTATTCATGATTTATTTATAGCCTGGGCCACCTGTTTGTCTAAAGTTCCAAACTTATTGCTAATATGTTAATATATCATTGAAAGTAGTTTCTACACATCAGAGTCACTAAATACTTTGATCAAGCCATACAAAATTCTCCTAGGAAAAAAAAGTGGAACAGTTATGGTTTAAAGTAAAATAATAGGAGACAATATCAACTGTATGTATATCTGTGTGATTGGGAAAATGAATCTCCCCATAGTAAGAATCCAAAGCATTAGGATGATACCTGTATCAGGAAGGAAATGACACTCCTTGCAATTCTTCAGGCAAAACTCTAGTCAGTGTTATCATGTGTACATCTTCTTCTGCCCTGACATCTGCCATGTCTCATTTTGCATAAGCCATAGCGGATTCTGTCAAATCACCCAAGTAACAACATAACCATCTGAAACATTAACAAAAGACTTTCTTCTGACGTCGGCTGTCACACCATGTGTGAATCAAATTTGCTTCATTAAAATAATTTGGTTTTTGTTCTGACTGCTCAACATTGCCATTTAAATCTCTGAGTAGCCTTATTGACTCTTCACCGCTATTAACAAGCTTTAATCGCTCAGAGATTCGGCACAGTTGGATATTGCAATCAGAGGAAATTCTCCATTTGATTCCAGCACAGAAGTTACCAGTGAAAGTAACAGAATGATAATACCAAATTCTCTGACTTCATCTCCTTTTCTCCCAATTCTCTGTGAATAAAAAAAAACATACAGGGACTTATTTGTAAGCTGCTATTTCTTGAATTTGCAGTGGCCATTAATACGCACTATCACCAAGGATTTGAACATATTCCAAATATATTACTATTACTTTAAAATTAGAAGTGCCCCGATAATCAGCGGTTTTGCCTTTCAAAGTGTATGACTAGTACATCTGGTTACCCAATCCAGTTGAGAGGCAATAGTTGTAATAGGTTCAGGTTGCGCCATAGCACGACATCTGCTCTGCACTACCCAATCTGACTCTGCATACAAACCCTTGAAATAAGGTAATTACACTTCCATTAACTCCTAAGCAGTTCCCATCAGCTGACATTTGGTTGCAAATGATAAATGGTTATAATTAAGCCAACTAAATTGTTTTTAAGTCATCGTTTTTGGTGTTTGGAATTATTTTTGTGACGAGATTGAATTATTTTTCTTCTGAAATATACCTTTTGTGAGGTAATTCCATCAGCTGTCTTCCCTTCTCCTTCTGGAAATGTTATTTTCTAATCACCTCCCACTGTCTTGTTTTCTAAAGCAACAATATTCTTGGGGTTTAAGGAAGGGTTAAATCATAAAGGAACATGCTTGCTGGCATCGATGGCTACTGATTTATGACGAGAACACTTTCAGTCAATTATTGTCTGAAAGACTAAATGTACCTCCTGGGGTCCAGAATTTAGTTGTACAAAGTGTCTGGCTCACATTGCCAGAATTGATCATTAATTATGATGACCACGGGTGGCAATCCACATACGTCTTAGCTTTTTCTAGAAAATGTATAGCACAAAAGCTATTAGAGATAAGGTAAAAGTAAGTCTACAGGTAGAAGAACAAGTAGGAAAATATTGCAAACTTGACCCTTTATAGTGAATAATTCAAACTCTTTGAAGTAGAAATCAGAAAACCCAGGAGAATGATAATGACAAGTACATATATCTGGTATTTAGCTACTTCAAGTCAAGAAATCAGTCTTGTCTCTTAGGGGTATGGAACATATCAGGTGTTCTCCAACCTGAGGCACTTTATGATTATGTTAGTGTGTTTAAAAACACAATAATTCTTGGTTTCCACCCACAAAGTTTCTGATTTAATTCATCTGGGATGAGGCCTGTAACTGGTGCTTCTTAAATCCTCCCCCTAGTTAATTCTAATGTGCCCTTGCCACTGATTTTTTATTTGTACCATCAGAAGATATGTTTATCTCCTCTTAGAGTAACAAAAAGTTTGTGCTTAAATTTTGATAGCAGCATGCTCTGGACATTACTGATCCCGTGTAAGACATTTGTCTCCTCATCTTGGCTACCAGGAAGTGTAAAGTCAAGTATGACGTGAAATTGTGTGTCTTGCATGGTCCTTCAGGGGACACATTCTTTCCTGAGTCAGTTTTGTGATCCTATTTTTTTTTCTTCTGCATTTTTTCCTTCGCTTGTTTGTAATACTTGCTGTTTTGCTGTTTACATCTTATTGGAAACTATCTTTGCAGAACAACGTTGGCCATCAAAAGAGGTAAGGAACTAGATCCCTAACAATGGAGAAAAGACAAACAAAAATATGTGATTAATAGCAATTACAGCCCTAAAGAGAAATGTTTAGAGTGGCTTTTTTTATTTTGTTTGGAATTCCACAAACCCTTAAGATGGACAAAAATAAAGAGAGAGGAGCACATGCACATATTGAATAGGAATGGTGGGCTGAGTGGTAAAAGCAGAGTTGAAAAGCAGATGGTATGAAAGGTTAGCAGTGGGAAGATGAAAGGTAGAAAACAGAGTCGTGTATCGGTATTAGATTATGTAGAGTAACAATGATCCTAGGTCTCAACTAAGATATTGCCCCATCTTTATCATTCATTATTTTCTGGCAACATCAGATTGAGTGCATTCTGGGCACCAGTAATTCTTTATATTCAAAGTGTTAGTACCTTCAGGGGCTGTAAGACTTGCCTCTACACCATTTATAAATGTGGGATTTGAAAGTTTATGTGAAACAATTTTAGACAACTACCTAAATGCACTTTGGGTTAGAAAATATTGTGGTGGTGTTGGTGACTGCTGTTTTATGTTACCATCAAAAGAACAAACGATTTTCCTGATATGACAGCCTAGGAAGATACATGTAAATATCAGAATATGTTCATCTGGATCCAGAATGTTGACAATTAATCCATTTTCCTCCCGTTGTTCTGCTACTGCAAGTTTTAAGAAAGTCAAACAGAATCACACGTTTGTATGGTCTAGTGAATTTATAAGTTTTAATAGACTTTTATCTGGTTCCATTTATCACCACTAATTACCTCAGTGAGGCTCTTACATTGATTCAATATAGAAATAAAATTGCTCTACATCAAAGACCTAGGACAAAGGGCTCAAACTGATTCTATATCAAAAACCAGTATTTTAACAATCAGGGATTATAAGTCACATTAATTTTGTGGCTTTTAAATCAGCAACAGTTTCAATGGTCCCATTCATACCTGATGTTTGAACTTTAAATGAAAGTAAAGGTAACAGCTTAGTTCACTACTCTCCTCCTGGCAATTAAAAGTGTTTGGCTCACGTATGTGCTCAGACAAAGAGTACAATATGAACAAAGATAACCTCTGAGAGTGCACAGGGGTATTAAAGAAGGTAAAATTAAAATGTTAAAAGAATAAATGAATCTAAATAAATTCTAGGGATAGGACATTTTGGTTTCTGAAATGGAAACCTTTGTAAACTTAGAAACAAACTGATAAATTTTATGAGAGCAATGAAATGAAGAAACAAGCATTGAAGAAATTTGCTTGCTTCCCTTGAAACATATATTCAATACATCAAAATAAGGTTGTTTCATCAAATACATCATTACTGTCTTGGATAGCAATAAGACTATTACAATTGTTTCAATAACTTGTTTTTATGCAATTTTACTCTTTATACTTTCCTGTAAATGTCCTAAACTGAGCTTTACAACAATCCTATAAGGTAGAAGAGGATTTACTGTTAAGGAATTTAAGGGTTAGAATGAAGAAACCTTGTGGTTCAATTTAGTGTGCTCCAGGTTTTAGGGTTTTGTGTAGTGTTCCCTCTGTTAGTTATTGGAAAATGGGTCTGGTCACACTGACTTCATAATGCAGATGAGTATAATAAGGTAACATGGAGCAAGTACCAGGTTACTCATCTCTTCTTTCCTTTACTTTTATCCATAAACTGAATAGTAACATTGAGCCATCCCATTTCCTCCAAAATGGTCTAGTAAGAAAATACATCTGTAGTATTCAAATCAAAAAAGGTAGGAGAGCTTTCTGAGAATATGCTCTTTCTCTGTTGAGCTTACTGCTACAGGAAAATCACAAAAATCTAGTAGGAAAGGAAGGGGACACTGCCGGGCGGACAACAGACTGAACTCTGGGGCAGTGAGATTGTGTGAGTGATACGCCTTCTCAGTGACAGAATCCTCCATCCAATGCCCCATGTTAAATTCAATCTCATTTAAAGTTTTCATGGCAGTTGCATGCTTTAGGTAGACTATGAAAGGGAAATCGAAGAAGTGCATCCCTACAGATAGTTAGGGGAGTCATAAGCATTATGCACTTGCATATTTTGGGAGAATAAACACTGCCAGAAACCACACTTTCTATTTCTTCCCTTGAGGAATGAGGTCTCATGTCGCCCTGAAGGGCAAAACTATCACAGAGGAACTCTTTTAGTCTAAAAATGGCAAAAAGGTACATTTGAAGAGCTTTCTAACATTAAAATGTATAAAGAGGAAATGCAAATAGAATTCTTTAGAACAACAATTCCCTTTCATGATGTTGCCACATAATTTCCAAAAGAGATTTTTAATTTGCTTTAATGATAGTGGACTTATTTGCCAGGGAACAATTTAAGGCAGAAAATGTTTTAAAACGGAAGAGGAAGAAGGTGCTACGACTTTATAAAATTTGTGGCAACTATCTCTTAGGAACAATGATCTTGTTTTTCATTTTTGTTTTTCATCCTAATTAATAGTGATCATATAAGGAGAGCCCTGCTGTCCGTAATATTTTATTATTGTTGTTGTTATTACTAAAGAAATTACAGTTCAAATAAAGAACAAATGTGTATTAATTCTGAGCCACTTCAGTTAATTAGTGAAAAATTTATAAATTTTATAAAATATTCATACTGGGAAATATCTATAGTTCTTGGAAGAAGTACATGTATTAAATGTGTAAAACATTAGACACTTGCTATATACCAAACTGACATTGAAAGAGTAAAAATGTCAAGGGTCTTAAATCCCTGTATAAACGATTATTTTCTTTCACTACTGAACAATCCTAATAGCGTGTCCAAAGGATACGTTTGTATATCAGATTCAATGTTCCTAACAATTTATTCTACTTACTTTTTAAAGCTGTGATAAAAGTTTAGCATGGTATACATTAGGGAGAAAAACAGGCAAAGAGGATATACAAACGTTCTATAATTCACTATATATTTTCTTCATACAAAACAAAACAGTGAGAAATGAGAAATGCTGTCTCAGCAGTCAAATTCTTTTGAATTAAAACCTCTCATGTTTGTCAGTGATTTAAATCCCACCTGTCACTTTGGCCCCCTTAATTTCTACATTAATTTCCTGTAGATACTAAATCATATAAATTATCCTATTTTATAAATACCTCATGGATTGAATTAAGAAGTAGGAATGTTCGCAGATTTTCAGATTCCCTATCATCTTTGGTGTTTGACATAAAAAATAATATGGGATGTGAGAGTTCTCTTCAATCAGATATTCATTTTCTCTCTGGTTTTAAGGGAAAATCTGTTATTGATCATAATACAATGCAATGATGACAGTAAAAACAAGGAAATCTATCTCAACGTGTGTGCATGATGACTGTCCAAAGCCGCCTTTGGATGAATGTCTGCATATTAGTATCAAACCCCAAAGAAGTAGGATTCTTCAAGAACTTATGAGTTAGTCTGAACAAGATGTTTGTTAATGAAGTATCTCTCTATTAAGATGCTTAGGTTTCTTTCAAGTGTTCTGAATTAATTATTTTTACCTTGTCAAATTTTTTTGTTCTTCCTTTCTCATACATGATAGGAATGCTGAGGGATTTGCGCACCTTATTTAGTACTACAGAAGCTCAAGAGTCTTAATTAAGACAAAATATGATGTCTCAATAACAAGAAACTGTTCATGAATAATAGGAAAGCATATCTTATCCTATTATTATCATCTGCATTATAGTTTATTGTGTAAGCCCTATAGTATAAAACAGTAGACTATACAAAGAACACCTTTTGATGCTTCAGTAATATGTTCAGATGTATGACTTCAAATCCAGAAATAAGTAACAGGAATCTTTTATGGATAAAGACTAAGGGAGGCATTAATGCAAACTAGTCCATCTCAAAAGGCAAATTACTCCTGGACGGTTACTGTACTATTTTTTATAGGATATAAAATATACTAGCATAATGAATGAAAAGTCTTCCTAAAGTGTTTAGAAAGTCACTTCAATGACATTCTTCAAACTTCAGAAGAGATGATATATCTGTCAATAAAATGACACGAAAATCATATTTTATAAGGATTTTACATTAACACTTGCTTTTGAAAGATGACATTATAGGGTCTTAATATCTATAATCGGAAAGTCCTTTTCTCTTAACTTGCAAGGCAATAAGTTTAAGAATTAATTTTGTCTGTTATAAAGATGGCTTGCCTTTAATCTTCAGATTTAATAGGTCTCTTTTTGCTGAATGTTTTAGGCAGGTAATTGAGGAAATAGTACACGTTTCATTTCAGTCAACATAAAATGACATTGAAATGTCTTCAAATGTTTCCAAGAAATTCATGCTAAACAGTCTCTCTGTTATATTCAATATTGAAAAAGAGCAGAAATCCTTGTATTTGATAAAGCCCTTGCTAAGACTTTAGTTAATGAAGCTACATGCTCAGGATAAATTACTTTGCAAATTAAGATGTTATAAAACTAAACATATATAAAATACACATAAAATGAATGTGAATATATGATGATTTGTACAATGAAGAATATCACACATCATGTATTCTTCCCCCAGATGAAATTTACTGATATAATTTTGAAGCCAAATTTCTAAAATATAAACCAAACCAAACAAACAAAACAGAATGACTGTCCTTGGTTTGTTCGGATGGACATCTTAATTCAGGCTTTCTGCCATTATTTGTGTCAATGAAAATCTTTGAAAAAATCATCTGCTCAGTAAATTTTGTAAAGTGCACAGAAATATGCATGGCACATCAGAAACCACCAAATGACCCTATCCAAAATAGATCCTTCCAGGAATCTTTGAGACTATTCATATTTAGAAGCTGCAGTGGTTACATTAAGGACTTATGAAGGGGTTCCAATTTTGAAATGCTTTCAATGCTTGTGGATAACTGGCAACTTCTTTCTCTTTTATTAAAAGTACTCTGCCAGAAAAGCCTACTTCAGTCAAAACAAACTTCCACTTAAGAGCAGTATTTTTCTGAACATTTTCATAAAGTAAATATAAATAGTGAAGATCCCTCCACCCCACACACCCCTTCTCTCTGTTCTGATAGAGAGTGAGATTCTAGTTTGTCAAGAAACAACTGTGATTCTATGATTCTAAAATTTATTCATTTATGTTTTTGAATTTTGTTATATAGGTGCCCAGAGGCAAGTAGAAGCATTTTTACACATACAAAGTAAATAAACAATGTAGGAAAGATGCTGTAATGGACCATTTCTCTGTTCCCCTCATCTAGCCTATAGCATTTTCTTTTTTTATTCTGCAAGTATTACAGTTCATCTGAAAAGCCTTCCTGAACCATTGTTTTTAAGCTTAACATTCTTTTTCATTGAATCTCTTATTATCAACAGCAGAACATAGGATGCTAGGATGCTTAAACTTTCTTTTGGACCTTCATTTTTTGAGTGAGAAATAATTTTTGAAAAAATAAAATGGTTTATCTTTGCCATTATTCGTATCTACTTATTGCATTTTTAATAACAGAAGTGGAAGTGGGGCAGGAGGAAAGCATGAGAGCGGGTACACATGATAAATATAAAATCGTGAATGTGTACCCTAGTAGGATAGTAATAACATGCTGTTTGGTTATGTCCAAAGGGTTGGGGCCCAGTCTTTGGTTCTCCTGTTCAGGCAGCCTGCACCATGCCTGGAGAAAAATCTGCGCTTGTCTTGCTTTAAAGTGACCTCTTCGGCTAATGTTCACAGCTGTGTTAATAGGCTTGAAGAGGGTCCCATATCCAGTTATTTATTTTTAAACCAAAAGGAATAATAACTGAGATTGAGTAATTTTGGAAGAAGGCCTGAAGATTTGGGGACAGTCCGATTACTCCCACCTTTTCAATAGCCAAAATTGTCCCTTTATATTTCACGGACACATTTACAATGTACACTGTTCATATTTTCTTTCATTGGATTTTAAAAAGATGCTTTTGCAGATGAATTGCTAAAAAAAATAGCTGGGACCTGGGCCGGTTCTCTTTTTGGTTTTGGCCTGTGACCTCACAATCAAAGCATTCCATCCTTCCTTTCCTCCCACCCCCTACCCTGGTAAATGAGTTTGCTTTACATGCAGGATAAAACCATCATATCCTTAAACAAATGTCCTTTTCAAAAGTATAACATAAAGCAGACCTAGAAAGTCTGCTGCTATAATGATTTCATGTTTTGCTGATCCTGGTCTTTTCTTCTGAAAGGCTTTTTAGTGGTCCCCAGTGAAAAGTTGAGATCAGCATTTAAATGTGGGTCTATCTTTTTAACATACTTTAAGTCCTCAGAATTCACTAAGTCTCAGTGGCTTTGACAATTTATAAGCATATCAGGGATGTTAAGGATACCTTCTATGTCTTTTTTTTCCCCCCCTGAAAAATTACATTAATTGGAATTTGTATTTTTCTTCCCCTTTGTGAATTGAAGGAAACATACTATTGAATAAGATTTGTTCAAGACCATTTCTTTGTGTGAAGCAGCTCTCCTCAGACAGTTAGGGACCAATTATAGGAATACTTATATTCTTTGGATTTTTACAGCTGATGTACACTGGTTCCTCTCCTAGGTAACAGCAACATGCACATGTGCGATGAATCACAGGCAAGGAAAAAAAAGAAAAAAGTCAATTATGTTGTTTCTTGTTATACGCAATAACCAGCATTTGGTTAGAACACCCGTGCAAGTTTTAATTTTAAATGAAAAGATTAAGGCAAATGAAGCCAACATTCTTTTTAAAATTACCACTTTTCTGAATCAATCAACATATTCATTTAAATTTAAAACTTAGCATTTTTACTTCAGTCATTTTTTTCTTTCATGTCTTTTGAAGTCCTCTCTACATTCTTTACACATATTGTAAAGACATTTTTATTTACCATTGAAATCCTGAGAAGAAGCTTATCCAGGCCTAGAGGTTTCATGTTCTTTAAGGTTTGGGTCAACATATGAAATTACAAAAATATAGCCACTGTAAACTGTTCCAGGATGAATTTTATGAATAAGCAAGTTACTCTGATTTTTTTTAAAATATACATTATGTTTTTGATTCCTATGATGTAAGACTTTTACATAACCTTGTCAGTTTCCTCAAGAATGAATCATCCAATGAAGCAAACTTTTGTTGAGCTCCCAAATCCCTGCTCTAACCTACTATATGGTCCTTCAGATATATTTACTGGCCAAATATGTGTCCATACTATGGCAGGTCTCTTAAAGGAATATTAAGATGAATAATTATGTGAAAAAAATGCTAAGACAAAGATCTGCCCTTCTATAATTTGTGAATCTTGAAAACCTTCCTATCAATATGAAAACAGCATAATATAGCTGGGACATGGGCTTCTGATGCTCACTGCCTGAGCTGAAACTTTGCTTCACTTCCTAGTTGTGTCATGCTGGATATATTTTTAATATTTGTAAGTCTCATTTTTTAATTTATACAATGTTTATAATCATAGTACCCACATTACAGGTGTAATAAGAATTCAACAAGATATCTTATTTTAAATATGGTGCCCAGCATAATGTTAGGACTTGATAAATATTCATTAATGTGATTATCATTATCGTTGTATTTGCAGGAAAGGAAAGGAACAAATCTGAAGAAAACCTCTACTTTCATGCAAAACAAAGTAATGTTAAAGGGACAATCAGATTATAAATACTACTTTAATGATCATGAATCTTTATTTGATTTTTTTTATGATTACTTATTACCCTAAGACTACAAAGGAATTGGAATTTCTGCTTCCATGAAGAAAAATCACTTTAAAAGTTTTTTCTTCCTGTAGAAAAATCTAAGATTATTAATTTAAAGCTAGGGAATGGCAGTAGTAATAAAAATACATTTGTATAGTGTTTAAAAACTCTGCTTTTAGGGGATCAAAATGGCTGACTGGAGTCATCAGCTGCCAGAGCATCTCAGTAAGAAGTTGTAGATGAAAGAGAAAAAATGAACAGATAGACAAACATAGATCAGATATGGGTCTGAAAGAAGGGTACTAGAGACTTTGGAAGACTCCACAGGAAGAAGATACAGTACAGAACAAGAAGTAGCAGGGTATCAGCAAAGATCGACCCCCAAGAGGCTTGGAGTCCAGGGAGAAGGGCAGGTGGAGTGGTTTGTTTTTCTCTCCCTCACATCTCTCACAGTCAGTGGGATCCAGAGCTTCTGGATAGGCTTTCTGCCCACATGAGTCCAGAGGCTGCTGCCACCAGTGAGCTGGGAAGTGCTTGTCGACAAGGCACCAGGTTCCCAGCCCCGCTGGAGCACTTCCCACCCCCACAGACCTCAGCCCAGAAGGCGGGTGCCATATTGCTTCTCCACCCACTGTGCACCTTTGTCCTACCCCAGAGGGCTTCAATTCCTCAGGTTTCACCCTGCTCATTCCCACACAGACATTTCCCAACTCTGGCCCAGACTGCAGGAGCCACAGGGGTCCAGTGGGTCCGGGTGATCTGTGTGACCCCAGAGCCTGGATATTCTGGTCAGACTGCCTCACGGAGAGAGGGTCAGAGCTGACCAGAGTGCTGGCTTTCCTCCATGTAGACTTTTAACCTCCCTATTCCCTCCCTAAGCCGTGGCTACCTAGAAAGACAATTGAGCCACCACACTGAATCTTTCACAGAGTGTGGGACTCAGGCCTTTCCTCTTGGGGTCCTTCAGAGGACTGAGGGGTGATCAGACTGTGAGCTTTCTGCTTGTCAGCCTCCCCTGGTGCTGTTTGCCCAGTGGCTCCATCAGGGCAAGACACACTCTGAGGCAGAGGGACATCAGTCGTGCCCCAGCACCCCATGGGCAATTTGGGACAAACCTTCTTGGTCTAGGGAGGAGAGGGAACCCATGTGGGCAGATCATGGCAGAGAGTGCAGTGTGGGTCCCAGCTGCAATGTGCTCGTGGAGCACTCCTTTCCCTACAGGAGGGCTGCACTCTCAGCTCAGGCCAGGATCCTGGGTGGGGATCCTCCCAGCCCATGGCACAGTCATGGGGGAGCTCAGCTGGCTTAGGCTCCTGCCTGTTGGCAGATGCTGAGGATGCACTGTGGAGCAAAGGAGGAGGGCGAGAAGTGAGGCACACTACAGACCACCAGTTTGTGAAACTCAGATGAACCTGCCTCCACAAGCTGACTTTTTGGTTGGGTGGGGCCACTTCAGCCAGCCGCACTTCCCCACCTGCCTCTGCTGTGGCAGAGAATAAGGACTCACCTGGAAGTTCCAGGGCCCCACCCACCACATGGAGCATTAAAGTGCTACTTTTGAGGGACTAGAGCTAGTCACAGGACCCCAAAACAATTTGCAGTGTGTTTCTTCCAGCAAGCAACACCTACTGGCAAGAAGGTCACCTTGAATGCCCTTTGTGGCATTTACTGACTCAATCTTATAGATTGTGTTGGGGCTGTAGGAGTGGCCATCTGGGGGAGCACCCAGCCCTCCCCACAGAAAAACTGTACTAATAGATAAGGTCAGAAAGAACCCAGTCTGGGGCTGTAACATACAAACGTTTAGGCTCCTCCCCCATGAACAGCTCTCCTTGTTTGGAGAGCTTGTCCTTACCCTCCTACCAGTGGCTCTCCTAGTGGCTGGAAAAATAACCTCTGAGCCCCATCTAGGCTTTGCAAAGCCTTTCAGGCCCCCACAACCTAGCCACAAACTGCCTTGCTTTTCCCCCTACCTCAGTGGTGGTGAAGATCAAGAAACCACCTGGCAGTTATAGAATCCCTCCTAAATCTTGGAGCACACAAGAACTCCACCTGGGGGACCAGAGTCTACCATTGACACAAAAGAACATCTCAGCAGCTGGCCCTATCACACAAACATCAACCAATGCCACGGAGAACTACGATATAGCCCATCTAGTATCTTCCAACTCAAACAAACAGGGTGTGGCTGATACACTCACAGGTACCACCTGCCATCATCAAGAGTTAGCTGGGGGACCTAACTCACTACACACTGTCAGAAAGAGGTGAAGACAGCAGGTCAGAAGTCGCTCAACAGGTACAATCAACCTGCTAGAACACCCCATAGGGAACTCAGAACCAGCATTTCTTTCCCTGGCATGCTCAGGGATTGATCCTTGGGGACCCAGAGACAGGCCTATAAGCCAGGCCTAGCACACCCAGGTCTTTACGGAGAGGCCAGATAAAAAGGAATCAATGAAAGAACTGTGGAAACATGAAAAATCATAGAGAAAGGATACCCCCAAAAGAAAATGATAACTCCCTATCAGTGGATACCAACCAAATTGAAAGATTGAAATGACAGATGAAGAATTTCAAATATGGGTGGTAAGGGAGCTCAATGAAATGCAAGAGAAAATAGAAACATGACACAAAGAAACCACAAAAACAATGCAGGAAATGAGTAAAAAATTTACTAAGAAAATTGAATTATTAAAAAAAATCAAACACAACTTCTGGAAATGAAAAAGTTATCCAAGGAAATAAAAAACACAGTGGAAAGCCTTAATAGTAGGCTAGATCAGGCAGAAGAGAGAATCTCACAACTTGAAGACATCTTTGAGTTAAACAAGTCCTTCAAAGAGAAAGAACTGAGAAACAAGAGAAGCAAACAAAACCTACAAGAAATACAGGAGTATGTAAAGAGGCCCAACAGAAGAATCATAAACGTCCATGAAGGCAAAGAAGAAAATACACAAGGGTTGGAAAACCTATTTGAGGAAATAATCAAAGAAAATTTCGTTGGCCTTCCTAGAAATCTAGATATTCAGGCTCAAGAAGCTCAAAGGACCCCTGAGAGTTACATTGTGAAGAGGCAATCACTACTGACACATAGTCATTAGACTTGCCAAACTACCCATAAAAGAGGCGCTCCTACGAGCCATAAGGTGAAAGCAGCAGGTAACTTACAAAGGAAAACCCATCAAACTAACTATAGATTTCTCAACTGGGACCTTACAAGTCAGAAGGGACTGGGGACCAATTCTCAGTATTTTCAAACAGAATAATGCCCAGCCTAGAACTTTGTACCCTACAAAATTAAGTTTCTTATATGAGAGAGAAATAGTCTTTCTCAGACAAGCAGACACTGAGAGAATTTATCAAGACCAGAACTGACCTGCAGGAAGTACTCAGACCTATATTATACATTAATCAGCACAATAGACACCCACCAATGTAAAATCACCTAAAAGCTAAAGGTCAAAAGGTGGTCTTTGATGTTTTCTTGCTGATATGCTTGAGTTCTTTGTAGATTCTGGTTATTAGCCAGCCCTTTATTGGATGTATAGCATGCAAATATTATCTCCCATTCTGTAGGTTGTCTAATCACTCTCATGATAGTTCCCTTGGCTGTGCAGAAGCTTTTTAATTTGATCAGATCTCATTTATTTATATTTGTTGTTGCTGTGATTGCCTTTGTGATCTTCTTCATAAATTCTTTGCCTAGGCTGATATCTATAAGAGTTTTTCCATCGTTTTCTTCTGGAATTCTTATAGCTTTGTGCCTTAGGTTTAAGTCTGTTATCCATTGTGAATTAATTTTTGTGAGTGGTGAGAGGTGTGGATTCTGTTTCAGTCTTCTACATGTGGCTATCCAATTTTCCAAGCACCATTTATTGAATAGGGATTCTTTTCTTCATTATATGTTTTTTTTTCCTGCTTTGTCTAAGACAAGATGGCAATACGACAGTGGTTTTATATCTGGGTTCTCTGTTCTAATCCGTTGGTCTGGGTCTCTGTTCTTGGGCCACTTCAATGCTGTTTTGGTTACTATAGCCTTCTAGTATAGCTTGAAGTCTAGTAAAGGGATGCTTCCTGATTTGTTCTTTTTGCTTAAGGTTGCTTTGGCTATTCAGGGTCTTTTCTGGTTCGATACAAAGTGTAGAATTATTTTTTCTAGATATGAAAATGACATAAATACTTTAATGGGGATTGCATTAAATCTGTAAATCACTTTGGGTAATACAGACATTTTAATAATGTTGGTTCTGCAAATCCATGAGCATGATATATTTTTGCATTTGTTTACATCCTCTGCAATTTCCTTCTTCAGTGTTTTATAGTTCTTCCTGTAGAAGTCTTTTACTTCCTTGTAAATATATTCCTAGGTATTTAAAAATACCTAGGAAGACATGAACAGAAGCTTTTCAAAAGAATACAGACTAATGACCAATAAGCATATGAAAAAATGCTCAATGTCTCTAATCATCAGGAAAATACAAATAAAAACCACAATGAGATATCACCTAACTCTAGTGAGAATGGCTTTATCAAAATGTCCCAAAACAACAGATGCTGGCAAGGATGGGGAGAGAAAAGAACACTTATACACTGTTGGTGGGACTGCAAACTAGTACAACCTCTATGGAAAGTAGTATGGAGATATCTCAAAGAACTAAAAGTAGACCTACTATTTGATTCAGCAATCCCACCACTGAATATTAACCCAAAGGATAAAAACATTCTATAAAAAAGATGCTTGCACTCAAATGTTCATTGCAGCACAATTCACAATTGCAAAGATATGGAAACAACCCAAGTGCCCATCAATGCACTTGTGGATCAATAAAATGTGGTATATGTATACCATGGAGTATTACTCAGCCACAAAAAACGGTGAACTAATATCTTTTGTAACAACCTGGATGGAACTGGAGACTATCCTTTTAAGTGAAGTATCACAAGAATGGAAGAACAAAAACCATATATACTCACCAGTAAATTGAAACTTATAGATCAATACTCAAGTGCACATATGGTAGTAAAATTCAAGGGAAATCAGCGGGTGGGAAGAGGGGAGGTAAGGATGGTTAAATTGACACCTAATGGGTACAATGCACACTATCTGGGTAATGAATACACTTATAACTGACTCAAACTGTACAAAAGCAATTCATGTAACCAAAACGTTTGCCCCCCCCAGTAATATTCTGAATTTTTTTTAAAAAAGATATAAATTTTAAAAATTCTGCTTTTAGCTGAATACTTTAACACAAATTAGCATATTTAATCCTTAAACACCCTGTATAGTATTTTTAAATTCCCCATTTTCCAAAGAAAGAAACCAAGACTCAAGGTTACAGTACTTCTTGGTTGCAAAAGTAAATGATATTCACTTTTAAAGCCAAAATTCCAAAGCTAAAACTCTTTTCTGGTCAAATATAGGCAGAAATATTTGCAATCCATATTTAAATGATAAAACATAACTTGAGTTTTAATCAAAACAAAAAGCCCAGGACATTATATTCCATACAAGTCAGAAAAAAAATCAATATTAACAGAGATTATGACGTTTTTAAGCCACGTTTTGACTGCATTGCTAGGTAAGAAAGGTTGGAAGAAACTATGATATCTTGGAAAAATATTAATGAGGAATATAATTATCAGCTTTCATATTCATTTCAATGGCCCCATGGTGTTCCTCTACTCAATCTCTTAGTTTTGCTCTAATAATCGGTATTTTAAATCATGTGATTCTTAAAAACAATACATCAAAAATAAGTGCCTGTAATTATATCTAGGAGTGAGATCAACAATTTCTAATTAGAGAACCATTTACAACTGATATACTCTTTTTGACTTACCAATAAAACCACCGGAAAATGGAGTAACTATTAATATTACTCACCCTTTTTAACCACAGGTATTTGGTTGTGTTCACTAACCTGACAGAACTCCCAGAAGACTATGTTTCTCTGCTGCACTACTATCTGCAAACAGAGTTCGTGGTTAATTCCATTCAATCCAACCTACATGCTGCAGCTAGGATAACCTTCTTATTTAACCAACTTTAATTGTGAGTCCCCCCTGTCCAAGACCTTCCAATTGCTTCCCACTGTCCATTGACTAACTAAAACTTAATCTATGGTAAAACTGGATTCAACATTCCCCATATAGGACTTCTACTTTACACTGCCTTTTCCTCTGCCTTTACCTATTTGGCTCCAGAGAAAATTCCAATCTTTTTCAAAGTCCAGTGGAAGGGTCATCTTCTTCTCGAGGATCTCTTTGGCCATTCTGTTCAAAACTAATCCTTCCATGAATACTTACAGCTCATTGTTTTGTTGTGTTTTGTCTTTATCACATTTGTGGGTTTTATCACTGTACTTTCTTGAAATAGGGCCATTTATTGTTATATTTTTTCTACTACCAAAGTCAAACTTTTGGTAAGTAGAGACAGAATCTTTTCTTCACTCTTAGATTCTCTCATTTCTTCCTCTTTAGAAATATTAATATTTACTCACTAAAAGAACATGACTTTATATCCTACCACCTTTTCCATTTCTCTTTAAGCATTTCTGGGTGTGAGTGCATGTGCCTGAAACACAAAAAGAAGCAGAATTGGGTTCTACTGTAAACCAATAGCTACAACTTCTTTGATTATTTGCTTGAAAGAAATGGGCATGCTTTCAACTTAGGCAGGTAATCAAAGAAGAAAGTGTTCAATCCAAAATCCCATAACGTTAGAGCTGGAAGACCCCTATGATTCAGTGACGTCATTTCACAGAGCCAACTAACAATTGAGAATACAGCTCTTCCATTAATACAAGCTGACAAAGATTTTATGCAATATTTAAATGAAGATAAAAATCATCTTTTTGTTGATCATAACTGAGGCATATAATAATCAGAAGGAGAAAAATATAATTATGCTCAGGGACTATATGCTTTAGTGGCCTTGTACAAGACTCAGGAACTATCAGCCATAGGAGAGTGGCAGGGAACATCTCCACCCAATTCTAGGCTACACTCGTTTTTATGGGACCAAAGCTAAGATGCACTTATGGGTCCAGTATCATTATTTAGCCTAAAGCGAGATAATTTATTTGTTGCAGGACTATGTGAGTGAACTAAAAGTTTCTTAAGGATTTATCATCTCTTAAAACACTCATCCCAAGTTACATGAGAGAAATTTGAATTATATTTCACAAAGTAACCCCAATTTTACCTCCTTAGAACTACAGAACTTACAAGACCTTTTTGCATCATTTTTGTTCTAAGAATTATAAATTTTACATTAAACAAAAGCATTAGCTGCCTTTTGAAAGTGAGAACATTCCATACCCCCAGAAGAAACCTGTGTGTTTTACTGTTGATAGGAAAAGGAACTCTGCCAAGCAGTGAACTAATGAATTAGAACTTGGCAGCACTCCATGCCCGATACAATTTAGTCCAAATTTATGAAATCTACTGGTTCCAGAAATCCACTTGTGTCTAAGGCCTCTCTGTACCTTTCAGAGTAAAAAGCATGACATTGATAAACTTCTGATTTTACCTTATTGATGAAGAAAAAATTATGAAAAACATATTTCTCTAAACTAAATCTCTGAACATTTTTTCAGTTTTGCAAGAACAACAGTAAATCAGTTAAAATCAGCATATCTTTAGTGGATAACAGAATATTTCTAAATCTCTGATTAAATTGAATCCCCTTAGACATAATAGACCTAAACATCTCAAGGAAATGTCTGCAGCCTCAAAATGATTGGTACCCTTGTGGAAAGAAAGGAATAGCAGCTCTGTTCAGAGGCATGTTTTCTTGTCCTTATATTCTTAAAACAAAACAGCACGAGAAAAAGAACAAAGCCTCCCCTCCATCAATGTGAGGAAAGAATCATCATTAATGCTACTTTAAAATTCACTTTCTTTGGGAAAATCCCTTTCAAAATTATACTCAAGGAATAAGAAGGTGGAAGATGAGAATATTTTACATTTTAATATCTAGGACCAATAAATCTAGGATGGTAGTTAGAAGCATGAAGCTTAGACCTCAAGGAAGCAATGTTTCTTTCTAAAATGCATATAGGGTGATAGCTCTTATTATGGAAGTAAATGCCACTCCCTCTTTCCTGACCACTGCCCCCACCATAGTGCAGCTTACTGGACATTTCTCCAACTAGCGCCAATCACTCCCACCTGGCCCTGAACTCTTTCTCATCTCTGGGTTTATGGGCATATTTTCCTCTCTCCTTGCCCCCCTTGCCCTGGGGTACCTTTATGGCCTTATGACCCAGTTTAGGCTACCTCTTTTTAACTCCCTCTCTGACAGAATTAGTTTTCCTTTCCACAATATTTTTTAAGCAAACATATTATGGCACTTCTCACAGTACACTTAACTTGTTTAAAGACTTTTTTGTTTATCAGATTGTAAACATCTCAACATCTCACCTGTAAAAACTGTGTCATTTTAATCTCTGTATTATTTGAAATGCCTGACATATTAAGGACATTCCATATGTGTCGATGACAGTCATACAATTAAGCAACTTTTTGCAAAATGGATGCATTTAGAAGTCCTCTAATCCTGCCCCCTTTGCTTACCCAGAGGTTTCTTTTTCTATGATGCTTTTATATGAATTTACTGGAGGTTCACCATTTTCTGAAATAATACCTTTACAGTCTAATAGGCACTGATGAAAAATTTAGTTCACCCTGAAATAACTGGATTGCCAAAGGAAATCATTTTGTATGAATGACAAAAGCAATACCAGTCTCGTTTGGCCTTGTGACCTGAGCATTAAAAAGACACAGAATGAATACACACATATACTTTGGCTCCTTGCTCAAAGGCATATATTGTTTTATGCAAGTAATTTAAAAAGAATGGTGCATTGAATTGAAAACAAATATAAGAGAAAAAAAGAATAAAAATAAACGGAAAATTAAAATGGGAAAGTTTTCCTCATATGAAACATAAAAAGTACATGTATAAGATAATCAACCGCCAGTTTAGGATACGTAAGAGAGAGATACTATCTTGTTTTTGTAACATGTTGTCTTAAGACATTTTATCTTATAATCATTTCTTTTTACCTAATATTCATCATATTCTTTTAATGTCTATCTTTTTTCAAACTGTTTTTTTTTTGGACAGAGTCTTACTGTGTCCCCCGGCCTAGAGTGCCATGGTGTCAGCTTAGCTCACAGCAACTTCAAACTCCTGGGCTCAAGCGATCCTCCTGCCTCAGCCTCATAAGTAGCTGAGTAGCTGGGACTACAGGCACACACCACTATGCCCAGATAATTTTTTCTATTTTTAGTAGAGACGGGGTCTCGCTCTTGCTCAGGCTGGTCTTGAACTCCTAACCTGGAGTGATCCTCAGTCTTGGCTTACCAGAGTGCTAGGATTACAGGCATGAGTCACCGATCCCGGCCTGTCAAAGGGGTTATACTTTCTGTACAGATGATTTTCAATTTTGTATTTTGGCATCCCATCCCAGCTTATCAGATATTTCACAATTTCTCAGCAACTTATCTTTTTAAGCTCACATCAGTTATTTTTCAGAAGCAAACTAAAGCTCTGTCTGGAACTCAGTGTGATAGGCAAGCAGCTCAAGTAATTGTAGTATCATTTCCAAATCTTTCAGGTTTTTCAGAGATAGTTCAATGCTTCAGGCCTTTCTAATATTTTTAAATTTGTTATAAGGCTTTGCTTTAGTGATTATTTAATATTGCTATATCAGAGGCTAGAGTGTTACGTAAGTATGGGAAGATTTCCAATGGGAAAAAAGAGGTATAGAAAACAAAAATTATTTATGTTGAAATTGGATCATAACTTTAAGTAATAATTATTAAGCTTATGGAAAACAAATGTTATTGTACTTTTATATCAAGGGAGCATATGCTAGATGCCTGATGTGTTCCATTAGGTGATTTTTAAAAAGTCATCCTCTCTTTGACTCCTGGGGGCGATTACCTTTTTTCCTCTGTATTTTCTGAGGAATTACTCACTGTTGATGGAAGCTAGATACCCTAAAGGAAACATATAGAATACTAAGAACTGTACAAAGAGGGGTAAAATATTTGACTCACTCTGAAATAGCCAACAAAATGAAGCTGCTTTGTGGAAATAATGAATTTAGAAAGCACCGTCAATCTCACCGGGCTTTTGCTTCAGTGTCTAAATTCTATACATACCTTAGAACCCAACTCAAATATACAACCGGCAGACCTATGCCTGCTGCAGAACTTCTGGCTTTCTCTTCTTCCTTTCTGGAATATTCACAGCCCTGAGTCTCACACAGCTGGCCAATTTCACCCTTCAAATCTCAGCTCAAATATTGTAACTTATGGGATATTAGCCTATATAACATATCCCCGCTGCCTGTCACTCTCCAACACATTTCCTGAGGGTATTTAACATTATCTGTTAAATAATAGTATTATAATATTTTACCTCTTTATTTCTTTTGCTTTATAAAATAAGTTGCTCATCTTTTCTGTTATCCACTGTTTTCCTGGTACCTGTCATACATTGAATAAACATTAATTTATGAAATGAATGGGCATTGATGTATCTTAATATCTGCATCACATGTCTTGCCTTTCTTTACATTCTTCCTTTCCCCAGCAGTTTGCATATATTTTACCTAGGCCATTATCACTATCTAGATTTATGTAATTTAAAAATATCTTCTATTAAGTTGCATGTTTCTTGACAGCTGAGTTTTCTTATATTCATGTTTGAAACATACATGCCCTTAAGACATACATATACTAACTGCTCAAATAATATTATTTAAATGGATAGAGGTAAAGCATAATAATGGCAAGTTTGAGAATTATTATTTACCTTTTACCCAGCAGCTTAAAAATGTTCACTTTTCTAAAATTCTCTGAGAAGGCACATACATGATTATAACACTGTCCAACACTATGGGTAAACTCTGCTGACTCCCAGACTCATATGAAATCATGGAAAGGTAAATGTCTATAACTCTCCATAGTTTCTTTTATTGGATAGGAAGTAAAACTTAGCATGTGAGTTAATAAAATAATAATACCTATGAGCAAATCAAATAGAAATAAAATTATGAATGTGGTCAATTTTAGCCAAAATATTTATTAAATAAATTTTTTCTGATGATCAGAAGGGCCTTTAGCAGAAGGCAGCCTTAATGCTAACATACAAACAGACACAGATTTTTGGGAAGTTTGAAACTTGAGTTTGAAACCTTAATGGGTATCATCATTTCTTCATTGCCAGAATAATTCTCTCAGTCTGGGCTCTGGCAGGGAAATAAGACAACTCTCACTGCAACCTGGGGGTTGACATTAATTAAAAACAGAAAATCATAAAGCATCTGTGGTGAGTTTAGATGCCAAATGAGATGGAGTGAGTTTAAAAGTAAACTTCTTACAAAGGTAACTGAATGTCAGAATCTTACATTTTTTTTCTGAAATAATTATAATTCAAATACCTTTCTTTAGTACACTGTATACAGCTCTTATAATTTGCATAATTTGTATCACTAGCCCATTTAATGTTCCTGAGAGATAAATTACAAACGTATACTTATTAGTTCTTATTTTAGGTCCAAAGGAAGTGAATGTATCTTTCCTCATTTTGCTTCACACCACGTAAGCTAATGGAACACACACCTATTTGGTTTCTTATAGCCTTTGCTTAGTTCCATATATCCTTTGTTTGAATATTTATGTGGCTTACAAACCAAACGCAGGAGTTAAAACTGTGGACTCTCACCTTCAGTTCAGCGTTCTTTATCCCAGTGTGTGATAGGCCCTAAGGCATGAATATTGGTGTGGACTGAATGTTTGTTTTCCCCCAAACTTTATTTGTTGAAGCTTAAATTCATTGTGATCGTACTTGGAGGTGGAGCCTTTAGGAGGTAATTAGGTCATGAGGGTGGGGGGTTCATGAATGGGTTAGTGTCCTTATCAGAAGAAACAAGAGAGGGAGAATCAATCCCTATATCTCTCTCTGTCTCTGTCTCTCTCTCTCTTGTTCTTGCCTACAAACCAGGAAAAATGTACTCGCCAGACACTAGATATGCTGGCACCTTGATCTTGGACTTCCCAGACTCTAGAACTGTGAGAAATAAATTTATGTTGTTTAAGCCACCCATCCTATGATCTTCTCCAAACTGACTAAGACAGACGCAAAACAAATGTTTCTTTGTTACAGCTTCTCCTTTTATGACATACAGTAAATGGGACTTGCCTTCTATGGTGTTTTTTACTACCATGATCTAATTTTATGACCATTGAATGACTTAGGCAAAGGGTCTGTATTAATGTTAAAATTATACTACTTTAGTTTACTCCTCATCAGTAGGAAGAAGTAACAGTCTTCCTGTAGCCCAAAGCAATATCAAACTCCTAATGAAGAAGGTGATCATTTCTGCTCATGGATCATAAGCCAGACACTGGCCCAGTCACACTATCTTTAATCTTCAAAAGAACCATAAAAACAGATATTATCATCATTCCTATTTTATAAATGAAGAAAATGAAGATTAGTAAAATTAAATGATTTCTTCAAGATCATACAACTGGAAATGGTTGAAAGGAAAGGAGAAATTTGAGGGGGAGGAACTCTAAACAGGAGGGTTGCCATGTACAGTGACCAGCTGCCCTGATTTGACTGAGATTGGAGGATTCCTAAGACACAGGTTTTTGGGTAAACGAGGACAGTCCTGGACAAACCAGGAGAGTGGGGCACCCTATATAGACACATATAAATCATGGCAAGGGGGTTAGAATTGATGCTAAGAGAAAGGGTTTCCTGCTGAATGTTCTGGGCCATGCAAGGCATGACTTGACTTGACTTGAAGCCGTCATGCTGCATCACATCTGGCATGTTATTGGCACACTTGGCCTTTCCCAAACCTTCTTGAAATGAAATGGAATTTACAAAAAGAAAGGCAATTGTGTGAGTGCTTGAACCTCACATAGGAAATAATGCAGATCAGAGAAATCAGACGGAGCTCCAGAAGTGAGAGTAAAACTTTTTTAAAATAAAATATTATTTTAGATTTGCAGTTTATTTACTTGCACTTGAAAGTTTATAGCAGCACAATTCACAATTGCAAAGATGTGGAAACAACCCAAGTGCCCATCAATATAAGAGTAGATTAATAAAATGAGGTGTGTGTATACTATGGAGTACTAACCAACCATATTTAAACATTTTCATTAAAAGGTTTAAAATAACTGGAGAAATGACTAACGGGGCAAATGGTAAATAATTTTTTTGGCTAACAAATGGCACCATATCCTTTTAGAGAATGAATTCATTCAGTAACCAAATCTAAGAAATAAATTCATTTAGAGAAAAAAAAATGAACCTGACATTGAAAACAATGTAGCAATCAGTGCAAAACCCCCCCCAATACTGCCGAAAAGAAGTAATTAAACTATTTAGCCAAAATATATATTTTTAAGAGTGAGGGTTTTTTTCTGGTTTGTTTTATTTTCTATTACTTTTTGCAGTGTTTCTGGGATTTTAAGGACTTCTTTGCAACTGTGAAAATGAAGAAACTTCTGATATGAATTTGTTTCCTACTTTGTCCATTGTCAAAGAACTCCAGCTCAGCGACATTCTGAAGAGCCTCCTCAGATGAGCATTTCTGCCATCTGGGAAATTCTGACTCCTCTGAATTTTTGTGATTCATTTCTCTTCAGCTTCGTAGATTTCAAACTAGCAAATCATTATCTACAACAACAACAAAATGCAACAACAGCAAATACTCCAAAAGTTTTATAAGTTGTCTTTTCTGCAATGGAAAATTATCTTCAGATTTCAGTTTTGATTAAAAATCCAACCTTGTCTAGTCCAAGGCTGTCCTTATTTTAGGGTTTATGGTTTAAATATCATGATTTCAGACAACATTCTGGCCTGACCACGGTAACCCTTCCCACCATTATGTTTTTATCAGACATAAACTAGCATTTTATTTGAATCGGCTCCTACAGTATCATGAGCTACAGGCATCATTCATGATCCCTCTTAAAACAGGCTGCTGTGCTCCCAGGAGCGTAAGAGTACCATTTGTCTTACTGGGTCAGATGCTGAGTCCCCTTCTGAACATTCATGCAGCACTGAGTACAATTGAATTCTCACACCCTTTGAATTAATGTGATTAGGAGCTAGCTTTTGAATGGTCCAACAATTTTCCTAGTTACTTAGATATTTTAAGCACTTCTGAAATCCAAATGCCATGGGAACATTTATCTGAAATTTCAGGTAATCTATCTGGAATAGCAGTGGTAAATAAAGTAAGTAGAGAGATTCTTGGGAAGGGTACTTTTCTAGGGTGTTTTTCATCACACTTACAGATCACAGTCCAATTACTAGAATAAAATGATTTAACAACCTGGGTATCTGGAGGGAACCATTTCCAATCCCCTTCCTGATTGCAGAACGAGCCAGAATTGTTAGACAATTCTCTTTGATTTTACTTCAGATATAAATTTCTGTTCAAATACAAGGATACTCTCAGGGAAACAAAGCATATGCAAACAGACAAACCTCCCAGTTAATGAAATGCCTCCACGAGGATTGCAATCAATAACAGTGTAATCTGTGTTCATAAATAAGAGTACGGCCTCAGAAGAGCATAGGGCAGTGATGAATTATTCAGGAGGTCTGTTTTGCTGCTGTACAGCCACATTCACGCTTAAAGCTCTTCAGTGACAGAAACACCTGGCTTAGCACCCTCTGACTCCAGTCTCCTCTGAATAGCTAAATTGCTTCCTTCTTGTTTTAAACACTAATTTATCCATAAACTCCAAGACTCTTGCAGCTTATCTGAGGGTAAGCTCCAAAGGGAGCCACTGAACTCCAAGAGGAGTAAGTGACTTTCTGCAGATCACAGATACACATGCAGATATTTTTTTATGGCAGGGGACTGTTGACTGTAGAATGTACCAATGACAGTGTACAGAGGACCAAGACCTAATAAACACTTTAATTTCTATGAACTGTCAGGCAGGGTTAATGTGAGTAGGGAGAGGGAAATTAACAGTTAATTAAGGAGAATAATAGAAAAGGAGATTATTTCTTCTTGCTAACTCTCTGTAATCTGTGCCTCTTCCCACTAGTCTCACAACCAGAGATGCTATAATAATAGCAACAGCACAATTCCTCCAAGGATTATAAAGAGTTTCACCCTTCCCTGGACTTACTAAAATGATAACTGTGATACTCTCTGTGCAATAAACAGAGCTTGGGAATTGGAGCGGGTCAAAACTTATTAGCTAGCCTAATCCACAGTCTAAGCATTTTGTTCAAGTCAGCTCTCTTAAGTGACCCTGGGAGTGGAGTATTTTGCCGTATCTTCTGGGAAGCTATTATAAAGCCAATAATATTTAGTGCTATTAATTTTTCATATTCAGGCTAAATTTTCCTTGGCTTTATTCCTTCCATTTATTAGTACTTGTTGGCCTAGATAACCATCCTAAATAATGTGCATGTGTACAAAACTAACATTTGTAGATGATAACATTTGACAAGACCAAAAGATATGTTGGTCTCTTTCTTGAATGACAGATCAAATTTCTCCTAAAATGTAAGTTTTTCAAAATACATGTTACCTTTCAAAAGATTCTGACTCTTTGAAGGCTTGTCTCTAGAACTTTAGTTTTGAAATTTTGGTTGATTAAAGTGGACTATATATATTCTTTTGGGAATTTTGGTATACAATAGTTTTATTAAAGTTTATCTCTTATGCCACGTACCAAATACTACAAACAGTGTGGACCTTGACTTGCTGGACTGCTAGCTCACAGAACAACCATCAAAAGCCTTTCCTATCTGATCACCAGAAGAAATTCTTCACTGGAGGTCAGCAGTTTTTGACCTAGCTCCTGGCCTGCAGGATTCTACATCAGAAGAGAAAATTGGCCATACTTCAATGCCCTCTTCTAAAACTTCCGAGTCAGTGGAGAAGATAAGGTGCTTCAGAGTCTTTAACATCTTTTTCCACATCAGAGAGGAAGGAAAACTGATCCAGTACCCCCTAGACATTACTGTTTCAGTAATAAGGTATTCAGGAAAAAAAAAAAAAAAAGACAACTGTGGAATACACAACTGCCCGTGCTGTTCCGAACTGAAAAAACAGCACTTTGGTTTGAAGCCCTAAAACAGAAAATATTTCTGAAGTATGTCATTAAATTTAGTAGTGAAATTTAGAAAAGTTAACAAGAAAATATGAGCACAATCATTCATATATGTACTTTCACAGCCCTTTATTTGCTATCCAGTTTTTCCACATTTAGAACAGGATGCTGAGTAGCCGGGACAATTAATTAGCTACCATATATAGACAGTAACATTTTTAAGTTTGGCTTATAAAACCGGAGAAGTAGCCAAATCCAGACTTTTACATGTTTGGTTACTGTAGCAACTCCGTGTGCATGAATGAGAATCAAAAGGAATAAAATATAAATAATCTTACCTAGTCCTGATAAATAAAACTGTGTAATATCATAATTTTCAATTTAAGTTGCACCAATTGTTCATAAATTTGTCACTGCTTAATAGAGATGAACCAAGCTACTCTCCTGTATAATATGTATTAAAGAAAGTATTTGTAAACCTATATTTGAAAAAACATACAGGATCTTGAACAGTGCTTTCAGAAGATAGAACAGGTATTTTAATCTCATTTGTCAAGCAACGTTATTAAAATGATCATCTACACATACTCTAACTTTACTATCTCAAATTTGCATATCTGTCATTACATTCCAACCGTTTAAAATTCCAGAGCAGGTTTTCTATAACAAGGTCATAGCAAAAACATTAAAGTCTACATTCAAATCATTTTAACATCTCATTTGATCTTGTAGGAAGCCATTCACACAGTAATTACAATTTCTGGTGTTAGTTACTCATACACCAAAGCAGACCAAGAGAAAAATTCATTTTTAATCCCAAAATTTGCTGTGTCAAGTGACTGAATTTAATCACTGCATATTTTACAAAAGCATGTAATCACTTGAACTGAGGTGTCCAAAATGTGCATTCTTTAATGAGTGAATTACATTGTTACTTTTTTCTTGTACCTGATCAGGTGAACTATCAGCAAACATAATCCAAATTGTTTATTAGTGATCTGAAACCAAGCCATGACAATAGAAAGGGGCATAATGGCAGCCTACAGGAATTTGAAGTAAAAGATATAAGAGGTTCCTGAACTTTATGAAGGGAATAAATGATATGATTTTTCCTTTACCTTAGTGTAAAAATTAATTAGTTGAAAGTTTAAAGAATTTAGGTTTCTTGCTTTAACATCTTCTAGTTATTGCCAAATGCATGTGCATTTGCACATGATGCAACTATAATGAATCTTCAAGTTTATTTTCTTTTGTTCTAATTTTATCTATAAACATTTTTATTTTAGGTACTTCTGCCCCTTTTATGTATCACAGATATAAATTTCAGTTAAATTTTTGAAGACACCTGTCTAGTATACAAAAACTGAAAAATTGTCAGAAGTATTAAAAAGAATATAACATTCTACCCCAGGCTTGGGATGTGCTATCAAACTTCCATGATTCTTTCAGACTGCCTACACTCTGCTATGCCCATCTCTTCGTCCTCAGATGAGCAGAGCTTATTCTCATCCCAAGACTTTGAGCAGATTGCTCTTCATGGGTCTCTCTTGGTCTTATCGTCCTGGTCTCAGTTCATTTTTTAACTCCTCTGATTTTCCCTGACCACGTTCATATATAGGAACTTCTGCCTTCCTCCTCCTGTCCTGAAACAATCACTTTCTATCCCATTATTGTTTGTGTTCCTATAGCACTAACCCTGTGGAAATTACCTTACAAATTAATTCATATACCCGTTGACTAGAAACCTCCATGAAAGCCTTAGCAGGGGAGAGACCTTGGCCATCTTACTGACCATATTGTCTCCAGCATCTGAAACCCGGCCCTGGTAAAGTGTAGATACTTGACAATGTGTGTTGAAAACAATACATGAAGGAGCAAATTAATAAAAATTTTAAAATCACACCATAATTCGGCCACTCAGAAATCAAAATTGTTAATTCTTTTGGTATTATTTTTCTCATTTTATTTTTTAATAGTGAATTGTGATGATAAATAAAAAGTTTCAGCCAGTTAAATAATAAATTGCAATATAAATATAGTTATACATTATAAAATACATGATTACTTTTACAAAGTGAGATCATACTATAAATATTGTTTTGTAATGTGATTTCTAAATTTGCCCACATATTAATAAAAATTTTAGCATGCAATTGAATTCTAAAGCTGAATATTTTGGCTGCAGAATATACTATTATATACTTTACAATAATAATAGCGAATATTTTATGAGTGCTTCCTGCACTATGTTCTGTGATAAAATCCTCACTTATATTCTCAGTAACTCTGATATTGCTTCATTTTGTGAATAGTCAAGACTATCGTGGAATTAAATGTCAGAATTGAGGTTGAACATTTTTAAAGAGAGAGAGAACATATTTATTCTGTCTATTATCTATCCATCCTCTCCAGGAAAAAAAAAAAAAGTTACTCTAATTTATATTGCTAACAGCTCTTTAGGAGAATGTTTTTGGAACCTAAGTTAATTTTTAATATTTTTTTCTTTTTTTTAAAATGACAGTTAGATAGGCATTATTATCTTATTTTAAAAATGTAAGTTTATTTTCTTGTGAATTTGAGAAAGTTTTTAATATACATGGAAATTTGCATGTTTTGACTAGTATAATAAATCATATTTGAATGACTTATTTGTTGATTTATGAGTACTTCTTAAAAGCTTACCATGCTCTGTAAATTAGATGCTACATAACTCTACCCATTTTGCAGACAATATATTTACTACAAGTAATAATTTAACCACATTCAAAACAATATGATTAGTTAGGCTTTCTAAAAAGTTAGAAAAGCAGTGGTATAGGGTCATTTTGCCTAAATAGTTAAGATCATGGGCTCTACTATGGATTTATTTTGATTTTCCTATTGGCACAGCCTGTGCTAAACACTCCATATAAAATGATTTTCACATCCACCATAACTCCCTGGCTCCTTAACATACTTTATTCTCCTTTGATACTTTTGTGCACTTTACATACAATAAATTGTTACTTGTTTGTCTTTATTTTTTATTACATATGGATAAGTGCCATGAGGACTATCTTTGTTTAGCTTAGTGCTGTATCCCCAACCTCTGATGTGTAACCTAGAGCAGGCATCCAATAAATAACTGTGAATGGACTGAATTCTTGGAAAACCTTTGATTGGAAGCCTGATTTCACTACATGGTATAATCTTGAACAAGTTGGTTAACCTTTTTGGAAACCCAGTTTCATATTACACAAAATGCAGGTATCTGAGTATGTACTCCAACTATAACAATTTAATGAGCTTATGAAAATTATTTTGTTAATATATTAGTTTAGTTTGTGATACAACATAATTGATATTTTCTGTCAAATGAAAATGTGTATTTTACTAGACCCATATATAAAGCTTGATCAATAAGAATTTATAAGGGTTTTGATAGGTTATTTTATTTTGATTGTTTTGTTGTGCCTTTTTCATTCTGTGCCATGTTATTATAGTGGTAATAAGTGAAATAATGTTCTTTCTCTCCATCTGGATAAAAAAAAATTATAATGCTGGACTAAAGTGGCCAAGAAAATCAACAGAGTCTATGTGCATTATGTCTGTATTTGTCTGCCCCAAAGACTACAACTTTATCACATTTTCGATTATCTGGAAAATATTTTTTCTTTGGTAAACTAACACTGGAAAGGGACTTGCATGACATTAATAGTCACCTAAGTTTAGAATGAAAACTGAAAAGCAAAGGTTCTCAACACTGTGTCATTAGAATTATATAATTTAGTTCTGGTTTCCTTGTCCTACAACAATTCCCTTCCTTATTCTGTCCTATGATCTTAAATTTATGAGAATTCATTATGATTTTCTAAATCATTGATCCAATCTAAGTGTGAAACATTTAAGCTACATTATTTGATTTTATAAAGGGCTACGTGTGCCCTTAGTGAAATGGTTTAGAGCAGAGAGAACCTGGGGCCAGAATTAATCTGCTTCTTCTACTTAATATAATAACTTCACGACTCTCAACAAATTACTTAAACTCTTTTGGGCTCTGTTTCCCATTATTTAAAATGAGGAAAAAAATAATTATATTTATTTAATAGTATGATTGTAAGGATTGAATATGATAATATAAAAATCAATAAGGATAATACCTGACTTTGGAAAGCACTGTATCATATAACTCTCTAGTATATAAAGTCAAATTACTATTTCAGAAGGAAGAAAGCCACTCTTCATCAAGTTTTTACTTAACCATAGACCGGCTTTGGATGTGGCCTTCTAACTCATTTGCTTTAAGTCAATATCTTTTTCTTTACATGTGTTGACCTTCCCCTGTGGCAGGAAAATCAACATTTTAAGCCACTTACTTTAAATAACAGCCTGAGGTCCAGCTTCAGCATCTATTCATTTCAAATTTGTTTTCAACAGCGTTTAAATATGCTGAAGTTAATAAGCCCCCATTTAATCAAAATATCATGGGTTTTCTTTGCCTTTTTAGTCTTGATTTCAACCTGATAGTAATTATTGCACTGTAATCAAATATAAAAGATTAGCTGTCTGAAGTTATATTCATAATCTAATATGTTAGCAGTAGCATTAAAGGTAATGCATAAGAGGATTTAGAGTTACCTGCAATAGTCAGAAACAAATCTTCCCCTAATACACCCAAGGAACAAGAGTAAAAAAAGCAGAGCTATTTTCAGGAGCTTGAGGTCACAGGCCCGCTAGTTCATGAAGAAAGAAATTGTTTGCTTTGCAGCAATAGATAACAAAAGCCCATATTAAAAATGACAGATAGAACCCTGGGAGAGAAGAAAATATACTGATAAAGGTAAACATGTTGTAGACAACTTCTCTAGAAAATCACTTATTATCCAAAAGGAAGTGGAAATCCATATTCACATTTATTACAAGTTGTGACAAAACCTTTATTCTTATACCCCTCTTCTAATGGAAGATATCTGATTTGGAAATGATTTCAATATATAATCCCTCTGCTAAGCCTCAGCATCATATCACCATCTTGTATTGCTGTAGTTCAGGAACATTGATTCTAAAGGCTGATACAGAATGTTCATAACCATGGGGAAATAAACAAGGAAAAAGAAGAAATAGAGAGAGTGCAATAGCTCTATACTAAGAATACTAAAAAGGACATCAGTGACTCTAAAAAGGGGCAGTAAGAATACATGAAAAGATACCCAAAAAAGACTACCAATTGTCAATTATCATCATGTAATGTTCACTTAAAAGGATTTGATTATTACACATTATATGCTTATATGAAAAAAATCACATGTATCCCATAAATATATAAGACAGTTATGCACCCATAACAGTTAAAAATTAAAAAAAATAAAAATACTACCTCAATCTTCAAACATTTGAAATCTCTAATTTGAAGGAGCTCAACTTTCTCTGAATCTCTATAACCCACAACCTGCTTAAGAATCACTTTTATGTCACCTTTTATGAACAAGCCTGGATTCATTTGAATGTTCCTAAGGATAAGCAACTATTCTAATACATGCTTAAAAAATGTTTGTCGAACAAGCAGTTATTCGTATATGTTTTACATACTCTTCCCTACCTTCACATGTTTTTAAGATATTGAACATTACGTTTAAAGACATTATCCTACTCACATTGGTGACAATGGCAGTCCTCAGAATCATTGTATAAAATCAATGTTTTCTGATGAATGGAGAACACAGTCATACTTGTAATACAGATGACTGACTGGGGTTGACATGAGAACCAAGAATGCAAATATAAGGCTGGAAATATACAATTATTGAAAATCCATCTTTTAAGGAGATTGAAGCTATAATGTCTTAAAATCATCAGTTGAAACTTATTTATATATAATTTGCAATGCTCTTTATGGTGTTTGCATTTAAATTTAATGTTTCATTACAAAAATTAAGATCTTACACACTGATGTGTTTCTATGCTATACAATAGAAAAATCCTTCCATTTTTATTGTAAAAGAAAGCTCTTGCATAGACTTTTTTTCTAATTTATTTATTTTATTTCTTTTTAAATTTCAGAATATTATTAACTCATAGTATCATTGATAATTACACTTCTTTTGGCCTCTTTTAACTAGAATTTTATAACAGATTCTGAAGTGTTCTTTGTTTAATTACTGTCGTTGAAATGCTCCACAATGGACTTAAGAGATTATTTTGTAGGCTAAACAATGTTTTAACTTACTCTGCAGCTATTGAAACTGCCACGTCAATGTTAACTCACACAGAATCTTAAAATTAAGCTACTGAAAAAAATCCGATGAAGTGTACGTGTATTTTCCTAACAAGATACTTAACAGCAACGCTTATTTTTATTATTAAAGCTTCTTCTACTAACTGAAATCCTAAGAAAGTGAATTAATCTTTTTAGGCCATATTTTCCTCTTCTATATATTTTTGCCCAATTAGCTCATTGCTGAAAGACTCTTGTGGGTCTGTGTTTCTTTTTCTGCTACATCTGACCATGTAAGTTACAATGCTGGCAATACAACCAGCTCCCTGAATGGCTTAGGTGCACCACTGTGTAGAGCATCCTGTTATAACCTTGTTCTTCTTTTGTATCATTTATTAGATAATAGGTATCTGCCTATTTACAGACTACTTTCTCATTCCAGATGATACATTATTTGAGAACAAAAACTAGTTTATGTTATTCACATGTATCAACAGTATAGCAATATAAAATCATTAGTTTGCTTATATTTATGCTCTTTTGCAAAGTTTCATTCGGTACTTGTATTTGAATGTAATGCTTCATTAACAACTTTAAAACTTACATAGTCATGTATGTCAATGTCCAACCTTCAAGAAATGGTAACTCATATAACACAACTGTAGACAATAACTGCTTGTAAGTGGAGATGACAATAATTTTCCTAACATAGAGGAATGCATTTCACATAAGATTTCAAAAAATGTTTGCTAAAAGTGATCTAAAAATTGGGTAAACTCTAAGGTAAAAGGATTATTTCTATACCACATAAGGAGAGAAGCTGCCTAGAAAACATGAAAAGAAGTATAAAATGAGAAATGCCATTTGATTTCCAAGAGTAGAGGATAGTTTATGAAGGGCTATCCCTTAAGAATTATACTTGTGCAATGTAATTCTTTTATAATAATAATGGGAATGCATATTCGAATACATTTACCAAAAGTAAAAAGTAAAAACAATGGGGATGATTAAAAAGTTGCATGTAATCGTGATTCAGAGAAAAATATGGTCACCATACCCCTGGTGCTATCAAAGGGTGATGTCATAGAATTTGACAACTCCTGTCCCAAAGAACTTATCTCTCCTACGTTAAATATAGCATACCAAAATCCATTTACCATAGACTGGTGCTGTATTATCACTGAGAGATCTTTATCATTTTTATTTTATTTTCCCAAGTAGATTTGCCTACTGGGAATAATGTTTCTTATTAATTGCATGCACTCCAACCCAAACAATTTTTAAAAGACAAATTTAAAGATAGGGCATCTACATTAAGTATAAGCAATCATAAATATGTAGGAGTTAGGGTAGAATTTTAAAATGAAGGTAATGGTTGACTTTTTCATCTCAGGGTGGTGTTGGGGGTCTATTCTCATTAACATCAGATGCTTTTGGGGTCCATAGATTGCCAGCTATCATTAACTCTCAATTTCTGAGAAGATCACGCTCATTCAATATTGCTGCAAGTTGATATACTTCTTCCATATGTGTCAGAATTGAAACTGGGAGCCGTCAGCCAAGCCATTGAGCTATGATCTCATTCGAACTCTTGGGAACTAGACCCAGGCAAAATTACGATTGTAGTGATTTATCTTTAGTTATGTTATATGTTTATTGTTATTATATTGTTATTATGTATTTTTATCAATACCTTTAATGGTGTAGTGCATAGAAACTACACATTTAAAAAATTATACTCCAGTGTTTAAATCCTGCCTCAGCGACTTATTGGTTTTATGACCTTGCATACCTTATGTAAGGCCACTAAAACTGAGTTTCCTCTTATATAAAGTGGTGATTGTAACACTTTCCTACAAACTGGGAAATCACAGAGGTAAATGAAATAACCTATGTAAAGTACCTAACAACATGGCAGGCACAGTGTAAGTCCTCAATGAATGAAAGCAGTATAATTTATTGCCCTACAGTTCCTTACTAACAGAGGTATTTGCATTTAATTTTCTGCTCTCAAAGATGCAAAAATTTTCAAAACACTAAAGGAGCATAATGTAAAAGAGAAAGATTCACAGTCAAAACTGAAGCCCATCACTTACCAGTTTTAACACATCAGAGGAGATTTTGAACCTCAGCTTCTTATTTGTAAATTGGGACTAACAAGATTATTAGGCAGCCTAAGTCCATAAAGGTGTGCTAATGTCTGACAAAAAATAAATGCTCAGTAAACATCAGCTTCTCTTCCAATTGCTGTCATGGGACTATTTCAGGCACCCTGACTGTCCCTCAGATCTCAAGAATATGGTCAACTATATCTAGCATGATTGTTCTCATGGCCTCCACTAGCACATAGTAAAGTTCTTGCAGGCATAGTTTTCTGCTGAGCATAGACACCTCCAGCATCATTCTAAACACACCTCAATAAATAGCACATACTAATTCATAAGAGATGGCAGAAAATTTATAACATCTACACCCTTTCTATAAAATAATCAACACACTTAAATGAGGTCAGTGAACAGGCAGTTGAAGCAAATAAGTGAAGCTATATGGTTTCACAAGTAAGATGAATAATGAAAACAGAGACTTGGGTTTCAGTGATGGGATAACAGGCCGTTGTTGGGACTATTCAAATTTGAGGGTGTCTGCATTTCTAAAATGATGGCAGGGGCTCGACTCCAGGAAGTTTTTGTGGCCATTCCAGAATGCGTAGTATTGCCAATACATCCAAACACTTAAGTGAAGCCAGTAATTTTTAATTCTTAAATATTGGCAGCTAATTCAAAGTTAATGCACTGTAGGATTAAGTCAAATAAGGCAGAAACTCACATCTTTGCAGCCACAAGCAGTTAAAGTCTGAAAAGCAGAGAGTCGCTCAACTCTCTGAAACTCTGATTCTTACAGCTCTGGAAACTCAAAGTAACAGCAACAACAGCAAAAAATGTTTGTTTAAGGATAAGTGAAAGTAAGGGAAATTTAGACCATTTTGATTATTTTTTACAAATGACCAAAAAAAAAAAAAAATTGGAGCAAGAAGAGGGAGGGTTGAAGGTTATCCACATTAAATTTGTTTTTCCCATAGTGATCTTCTTGATTAAATAGAATTTGCAGTTAGTCATGCAAAAATAAGTTGAAGTAGGGGTAGAGGGTGGGGAACTAGATCATGCGAGAAGTATAGGTATTAAATCCACCTTCCTGTGAGAAGTATTAAAGCAGAAAATGTAGGAGTGAATGGTTTAGCCTCTTGAAAGATATGTCCTTTAAGATCAGCGCATTATATATATATATATATTTTTTTTTTTTTTTTTCACCTGCAACCCTGATTCACAATATAGTGACTCGTGGCTCATCTGTCAGTACTTAGCTCCATTTTCCCCTCTGCGGCCTCACTGCAGGAGTTTCACAAGATGGAAAATTCACTTAGGCTACCTGCTCTAGATAAAAGTCTGGAATGGTGAACTCAAATCCCAAGAGCCTCTGGTACATACTTCAGTTCGACAGAGAAAAATTTTAATTGCACTTGAAAGAAAATGACCTTGGAAAATAGGTTAGCAAGGCAGCAGGAAGTGTGTGCCTAGATATGTTTTGAATTTTGAATTCTAAGTACTCTTTACAGGGATAAAATGGTATTTTATGCCTCCAACTAAAAGACAAAAATAAAACAGAACCCCACCACCCTCTTATCAAACCATAAACTTCCCCCAAGAGGCTTGATCTGTAGAGCTGTATGCACGAATTATTTGTACTTTAAAAAGATCATTTTGTACAAAACCAAAAACTTTCTCTTTTCAAGAACTTAGGTGACAGGTTTTACTTCTCAAAAGAAACTATCCATGAGAAAGAGCCAAAAACATTGCCAATCCATATAATTTCTAGATATTAAATTTTATAATTATTATACTCATAATATCACTTCATTTTTTAGGTGGGAGAAAAATTTTTAAAGCATCTTCATTTTTTCATAGACTGTATGGTTTGCATGACAAAACATTGACTGAATTAACAGGAATATTTGTAAGGAAATTATATGTCTCTCTTAAGTATACACATTCCAAAAATACATGCAACTTGTCCTTGTGTCCTTGTATATAAAATGTTAATTTTGAAATATACTATTGATAGCACATAGGCAGATAACAGATAGATAAATATAGATGGACATACATATGGAGAGAGGAAGGGAAGACAGGAAGAAATTTGTTTATTAAAACGCTTCTGTTTATAGAAAGTTCAGCTAAGAATGCTGTGCTGCTTTTAAACACTGTTGATTATAAACACTGTTGATAGTGAATTTATCTGTTCATTGAACTGATAGCTAAAGCTTCATTTTTCAGGTAAGCACGGATGAGGCGAGACAAGATTGTGCGGGGGAAGTTTCCATAGCATTAAATAGACAGCTGATGCATCCATCCTAGATTTCTTTTCTTTGCATCTGAAACTAACCCTTAATTCATTTATTTTGTTTTCATGTCAAATTGATGTTTAATGAGTCATTGTAAATTTAGAAAGAAATTAAAGCCTCTTTTGTGGCAGAAAAATACTTATTCATTGACTTTGATCTAAACAACATTAAATGTTCTTTGATAAAGAGGTATTTCCACAAATTGAAAGGGTGTAGAGAAATTTGCTTTAGAACACTTTTGCATAACACATCCAGATAAGGGTAGCAGCAAACATAACTTTGTTAAATATATCTTTAATGATCCTCTAAGCTTGGACAGTAAGTGCTCATTCCTGAGAGATTTATGATGTTTTTTAGAGAAATGAGCTTTTTAATGACTGAAAGTAATTATTAATATTGTAGGAAAGTAATTTTTGCAATCCCAGAAATAAAGTGATCTTAGTTGCTTTCTACCCACCACAATCCAAAATTTATGACACATAAATCACCCTGATGTGGTAAGTAATCTGAACTTCCTCCCTCACTAATCCTCTTACATGTGAACCACTTTAACCATCCATAGGAACACTATGCAGGGCTTGGAAAAAACAAAGGCTAGAAAATGTGAAAAAAGAAAAAAAAAATTCAAATCAACACTAGATGTGCACCACATATACACATACAGGGATGTTTGTTTTGGTTGAAATCCCGCTTCTATTTCCTCACCTCTTTCCAGGACTAAGCCTTCATCTCATACTCGCTCACTGTACCCCAGTACCAGTGATCCTTTCCATACACGGTTCAAGGGGCATCTTACATGAGTGAAAAAGACCTCAAAAGCATGTTTTCCATTAGGATGAGAAAGACAATGAAAATCTTAATCTTGTGTGTGGTGAGAGATAGGGGTCCTGTTTCAGTCTTCTGCCTATGGCTTCCAATGTTCCCAGTACCACTTACTGAATAGAGCTGTCTTTCCCCTGTGTTTGTTGTCTGCTTTGTCAAAGAGCAGTTGGTTGTAGGTATATGTTTTTATTTCTGGGTTTTCTATTCTGTTCCAGCAATCCCACTGCTGGGTATCTACCCAAAGGAAATGAAACTATTTTACCAAAAAGATATCTGTACTTGAATGTTTATTGAAGCACAATTTACAATTGCAAAGATGTGGAATCAGCCTAAGTGCCCGACAATTCAGGAGTGGGTAAAAAAACGTAGTGTGAATACACACACACACACACACACACACACACACACACACACACACCATGGAGTACAACTTAGCCAGAAAAAGGAATCAAATAATGCCATTTGCATCAACTTGGATGGGACTGGAGAACATTTCCTAAGTGAAGTATCTCAGGAATGGAAAATCAAACACCATATGTTCTCACTAATAAGTGGGAGCTAACAAATGAGAACACAAAGCAACATAAAGGACATGAGAAATAAAGGAGGGAGGAGGGAGATGTGGGATAAAAACTTACTTATTGGGTACAATTAACACTATTCTGGTGACTCCCACACCAAAAGCCCTGACTTGAACATTATACAAAGTATCCACGTAACAAAAACATTTGAGCTCCTTAATTAATATTTTGAAGTTAAAAAAGAAAGCATTTTTTGAATTGGTTACAGATAAAGTACTTATTTCTATAACTGCGTGAACTCATCTAAAACTCATACATCAAATCCTATACCTTAAATAATTATAAAGAAAATTGTGATAGTACTTACTTCTATGAAATGCCAGCACTCACTAGATTTTATAAATATACAAAAAATGCAGACCTTGAAAATGTTCAAACAACAGATCCACATTGTTGTAACAACACAATCCAATGAAACCATCTTTAAAAAACAAAAAACAAAAAAACACTGGTCTTTTCACGCACAGCAAGAAGATGTTTCCAGCTGATGTATTTGATTGAGCTAGCTGATAAGTTTTATTGCTCTCATGTAGACAATGAAACAAATGCCTAATGGGGAAAATTTCATGGAGTCTAACTTGGAAGCAAAGTTGGCCTCTGGCTAGTGAATGTGTCCAGCTGAGAAAACTAGTTTCAATCTTCTATAAGGTTTAAAATATAAAGCAGGAAAGAAAGACAAAAGACAAATATTTCATTAAGATAGATGAACTCCAAAGGAGCGGTGAGGCAGAGAAAGTTAATAAGGGAAGTAGGGAACAAGTGGTGTTGCAATTATTACCAGCATAAAGCAAATTGCTCAGGGTCCCATAAATCTTTTCAGGTTCAATCTCCCATGCTTAACTAGATGATCTGCCTGGATCTTTGCACATGTATCTTGTCCCATTTCCTTCATTTATTTCCTCTTCAGCTAAAAAGTATTCTCAATTCAACGTTAAGATTTTTGACTAAAATCGTTGGGCTATCCAAACACTATTTGTATCAACACATCACATGCCCCCTATAAAGACATACAACTATTATGGGCCCATGATATTTAAAAGTAAAATTTAGAAAAGCCCACCATTACTAAAACATCTTTGGAATGTTTTTTAAAAAGATAAAAACAAAAAGGAGACCCTCTATTAGGACCTAAGAAAGATATTTAGAAACGCTTCAACCACCATCCCTGCCCAACTTCACATTTCCTGTAGTACTAATATTTTTGAACAAAGTGAAAATGAATACATATTATCTACAACATTACATAAGAATATATCTATGACATTCAGTTAACATATATAATTTTCCCCCTTGATCAAGTTTTATCTATCCCAATATCCACCTGGTTCTTTTATGAGATTTTTCTTTTCTGTTGCTGACATAGGTAGACCCTTTTTTAAGTTGTAAGGATACTTTTATGAGCCTCCAATTTTTTTATTTTACCCTACTTTTATCTTTCTAATATAATAAAGATATGAGTCCTGTGATCTTATTACAAACAAAAAATTAAAAATATATATGCTGTAGGAATTTGCTGTCAGATAAGAAAGTGCATTATTGAGTCACCTTGGGTACTGTGTGATTTCGCTTAGTCATAATTTCATCATCTCAAAAAAGATGGGAACAATGATCATGTTTTCTTTATAGGTTATTATGAAAATTAAAGTACCTATTGAATAAGAAATATTGTATCCAGCCCATAGTAAGCATTCAGTAAAGTGCCTTTAGTATTTCCATGATTACTCACAAGTAATGCAAAGTTTCTGATATTGCTCTACTGCTTTCATGACTTAGATTTGCTTTTTAAAAAATAAATAAAAATTCTTATCATTTATTATTATTAAATAACACTGTCTCTCTTTAAGTAAAATCCCCTACCACCTGCCACCTTTCCAATCTTCTGTATCTTCTCCCTTTCAGAATCTATCTTCTTTTAAAAAATTGTCTTCATTTTCTCTCCATTTTTTCACCTAAACTTTTTGTTCACTTGCCTGTCTGCCATCTGGATTCTACAACTCTGCTGAAATTTCTCTCACAAGAGTCCTTCACCAAATGTAGTTCATTTTCCAGCCTTCTCATTACTTAGCATTTTGACAGCATTTGACATGTTGACCTTCTCTCCTTTTGTTGGTCTCTCTAATAATACTCTCTCATCATTTCACCCCCTTACCCCTGCATTCCTCCGTCCATCTCTGAATACACAACCCTGTAGTCTTGCCTCTGTGCATAATCCTTGAATATTGGTGTTGATTCCCCTATGTTGTGTTTCTCTCTTTTGCTGTCTTCTCTTCTCTGTCATAATCTCTTGCAGTCAAGAGTTAAAATATTATTTGGTACCAGTTACCACTGATGGTCCTCAAATCTCTGCCTCCAGACAGTGAAACATAGTTCACCATACTGGACCTCTCAGTGTGGTTATATCCCAGGTACCTCAATCTCAACATGCCTTAACTCAGATCCATGATTTCTAACCTTTACTTCTAAAATCAACCCTCTGCATTATGTTCCCTAGCTCAGTAAAGGGAAGTAATATCTGCCCAACTGCCCAAGCCATGCCTGAAGGACATCTTTGAATCATATTTCTCACTCTAACCTAACATACAATTAGGTACCAAATGTGGTTCACTTTAAATATCGCTCAAGTTTGTCCTTTTCTCTTTACTGCATTGCCATTATCTTAGTGCAGTTGATATTATTTCTTGGATCCTTGCTACTGCCATTTCCATGTTATCTCTCTGAATACTGGGAGAGATCTTGCTCAGGTGCGTAAGATAGGGAAAAAAGCTATGGATGGATAAAGGTCAAACTATTATAAAATAGGTTAGAATTCCATTTCACCATTGTAGTTGTATGATCTTGGGCAACTCACTTATTTCTGTTTGTCTCAATTCCTTCAACTGTAAAATGAAGGCAAATAATATGTGGGGAGGAATAAATGAGATATTGCACGTGAAGTACTTATCACACAATAACTATTTATTCTAACATTCAAAGATTGTTTCTTATTATGGTTATTTTAGCATTTCATTATGTCAGCTTTTTACATTAAAAACATTGATGTACTTCCACTACAACTTAGAATAATGTCTACATTTTCTTAGTTTATAATTGGCCTCTTCATAACTTGGGCCTTGAATGCTATATTTAGTTTGGTTTGTCTATGCAGTAACCATGTTCATTTTTTTTTTAACTCTTCTTAAGTGCCATTCTCATTCTTCCAACTTCTTTGCACATTCTGTTGTATTTTCCTGAATCACCTTTCCCGTAATTTTGCCAGTTATGTTCTACTGAACTTAGAACTTCTAAATCTTATCTTAAACATATTAATGATAGATAATATTTGCCGTATGCTTATTTTGTGCCAGACATTGAGTAAAGATTTACACAAATAATTTTATTTTTAAATTCTTCAAAACAACCTCTTGAGGGAAAAAGACTTTCCTGAGCTCTAACATAGTGACAAATAGATACCCTGGCTATAAAACTTCTTGACACTCTATATTTACCAGAAACAGAAAGATGAAAAGGTTTGGTTAATTTTCTTTTCAGTTCTACTGCAAAGTCCGTGAGGACAGGGATTCTAAATATACACGTGCATTTATGCTTGAGTTTCCAATTAGACACTCTTGTAGCACATAATAATTGCTCAATAAACATTTGTTGAGTGATGAATACATAAGTGAGTGTATTACTATGTCCCAGGCACTGTGTTGAGTTTGCATTCTTTAGCCATTATAGTTAAATAGTAAAATCTCTGTTTTACAGATGAGAAAACTGAGGTTTAGAGCAGTCACTTAGTGTCCAATGGTAACAGTAATTATCAGAGCCAGTACTCACTTCCAAAATTGTCAGACCAAAACGCCATATAGAAATTTTATTGTTATTATTTAAACATCTGCACAACTAATTCTTGTAATTGGATCATTCAGGCCTAAGTAGGTAAAAGTGCTTACGAAAAAGGGTCAGTAGCTGTGACTGATCTACAACAGTCTATTCACAGGTCATCAGCCAACTCTATTCTGTACACAGCTGCTCAATGACTATGAACTGGGTTGTTAAAGTAACTAGATTTTAGGTCAAATCAAGACTACAGGGACTATATTCTAACAAACCAAGTTAAGTAAAAACAGATTTCTAGTGTTAACCATTTTTATTTAATTTATAATAATTACTGGTATTTAATCTAGTTTTTATGCCTGTCATACTCCATTAGAATTGAAGGTAGCAATACCAGAAGCCTTTTTAAGGGCCTCATTTATGAAGTAAATATTACATAGATCATCCATAACCAAGAGTTGTTATTTTGGAGAAAAATGATTAAAAAATTAAGCTTGTCTACATCATTTCTGCTCAGTTTCTTTGAGATACTCTCCTTACTTCTCTTGGGGATCTATTTCTATCACCTTTAAAACTATTTCAAAGTCAAGATTAAGGAGAAGGGAAGAAAGAAGTAGAACAGAAAAGTAAATACTGATTGTAGTATAGACTTAAAACTTCAGTTTGCTAAAAAAAAATCCATGATCTGTAATTCTGGCACCCAGAAAAACTCCAAATTAAATTTTGTGTATTGTTGCATATATATATTATCAATTATAGTCATCAAGATTAGAACTACTTTTGAATCACCAAATGACCAGAAGATATTATTTCTTATATTTTTTTCTACAAAATTTAATTGCCTTGAAAGGTAGAATGAAAGTGCTAATGAATATTTTATTTAAGTGTCATATGTTGAGATGCTTTTTAACAATCTACAATATTTTCTAGAAGATCAGTTTTATCTCCTTAATTATGGATACATTTTGCTTTGCTATTTCTAATGGAAAATGAAAGAATAAACTGGCTACATGGCTTGCAGCGAACAAGGACAACCTTCATACTATATAACTAGTGCAATTTTTTTATAATTACAATATTTTACAAGTATTATGATTCAAAAGTTTTCTTACACCCAAATCTGCTAGTGAAGCTCACTGTTGGGCTTCTATATGGCTCACTGAAAGACACAATTCTGTTATTACTACAGGATGCCTCCAACTTTAAGAGTCACTTGTATTAAATCAACCCATCACATTATTTATGTTTTCAGGTTCCCTAATTCACTTTTTGTCATTGATTTTTGGATTTTGCTTTTGACCTGCAAGACTCTGCATGGCCAATACCCATTTAAAATAACTATTCAGAATTCCCTGGTTGGCCTTCATGAGCAGGCCTGACTTTGAGAGCTGCTCCTAAGTCTCGTGTCATTGTGATTACCCCCTAGGCTTTTCTATCTATTGCTCCTTCTACTTTCAAAATTAATAGATTGGGAAGATTAGGTCAATTGGCATTTCTGAAGCAAGTCGGAATTAATTTTCTTTGGCTTGTCTTGTTGAATTTCACACTCCCTGAGCATTTCTCACTGATAAGCAGATTACGATGCTGGCTCATGTTCAGGGAGAGCAACTCCAAATGTGTTTACCGAGTTGTATTGTTACCTTTTAGCACCATCAACCGCAATAAGCATTATCGTTTATAAAGTTAAAGCTCTTCATTTTAAATCTGTGTCAAGAGGCTAATATAGCTGTGATTTTAATTACTAAAAATCAATCTCAAATTAATGTGAAATTTAACAGTGAGAGATGAGTAGGAACCCAGGGACAATCAGCTTGGCCTTTACCTTAGGTACTGTCCTCTATGAAAGACATTAACATAATGCTGCTTTTCTAGATCAGTGGCTTTCACACCACAGTGTATGAAAAGCTTAAGTCAAAAGAGGAGTTCCTGGGGATTTATTATTGAGATTTAAGCCATGGTAAATCCAACTTGCAATTGGTGCAAATAATTTTTTTCAACTTCCTACTTAAAGCAGCTGCACAGGGAGAATAATCATAAGAAGCCACTGGTTTCAGTGTTTAGGAAATCACTGGTGTCATTAGGCAGAGTAATCGTGTAAGTTGTAGAGGAAATTCCTATCACAAGAGGTTTGGGAGAAAAAGGAAAGAGGCCTGGGTAGAAGCAGCACGTAGACCATGTTCAAAACATGTTTGTGAAATGAGTATCAAGACAACTAAAATGCATAGAAAGTTAACATGTTTTTTAACTTGCTAAGCTGGCGTGGCATTTGAATCTTTGTAGGTAACAGTAACAGAAGCAGTATGACATGAACATTCTCCATAAATATCCTAAATATGGTAAGAATTATAGAGGGTGTCAGCTCTATAAGTGGGTGTGAAATCAAGCAACGTGGGTTAATCTTGGAAAGAAGGAAGGACAATGTAATCAAGCTGTTTCTTTTAAAGTCACATAAGAGACACAGAAGAGACTGAAAATGCAGGACATATAAAAAAAATACAAAATGGGTTCTACAACCATTCTTCTGAAGACACAAATAAGATCTATCTTCAATGATCAACTCTCTGCCTTCTAACTTGTACGAGGGCCCTCTGCAGCATGTTATCAGCCAATCTCCACCTACCCCTTTTAGAAACACTTTCTTCTCCGAGTTTCCAGGGCACCACTGTCCCTGTTTTCCCCTCACCTTATTGAGCACTTCTCTGTGTACTTTGGCAGTTTCTCTCCTCCTGCCTCTGAGTGTGGGCATGTTTCAGGGCTCTCTCTTTGTTCCTCTTCTCTCACTTGCTACAAACACTGACATCATAGTTTCAGGCATTAAAACAACACAATGATGAGCCTCAAATATATCTCTCCAGATAGAACCTCCTTTACTTTTAAGGATTCATAAATGAAAAATACATCTATGATATTTCTATTTAGATATCAAAGAGGTCTTTTAAACCCCTCCGGCCTAAAATAGGACTCCTAGTTTTTCTTAAATCTATTCAAGACCCAGGATTCCCTATTTCCTATGTCATTCAGGTGAAAAACCAAGGAGTCAAACCCTCTCTTTCCTTCACACCCCAACATTGAATCCGTCAACAAGTCGTATCAGCTCTACCACACGTGCATGACATATCCCACATCTCACCATTCTTTGCTAACTTTTTAACTATACCCAGTTGAAACTGTCATTGTCCCTATTCTTGTTTCACTGTTTCCCCACTAAAGTAAGTTCCATACATAGTAATCTGATGATCTTTTAAAAATAATAGGTTAGATCTAGCTATCCCTCTACCAAAAACGTTGTCACTTTTCTTTCTACCCAGAATGCAACTTAAATCCTTACTGATTAGAACTTAGAAGAACTGATCTCTGCTGACTCTTCAGCTCGTCAGCATCCCTCAGTACATCAACAGTAAATTTTCACCTCCCAGACTAAGAAACCATTGATTGAAGGAAATCCAATAAAGTGTTCACTGATTTTTTTTTCTGGAAAAATTAGGGGACAGATACAATTTATTTGGGGCACCCTCTTCCTTCAGCTCCCCCTGTCCTGGTCCTTAAGTGCTTTTATTATGCTGTAAGGTCTTCACTACTATCCCTAACTTTCATGCAATGTTGGAAGGCATCATTGCAGAAAGGACCTAAATTCTAAAATTATCATTTTTTTTCAATCTCCTGAAAAAAGAAAATGAACAAGAATGCCCCTGTTTTCTCTGTGTAGCTTTCTTAGCTAGGTTTTGCAAGAAATAAATTAGATTCACTTATCTATAGATTTGAACAATTGCTACAATGACTGTTACTACTATAGCCATTAATAATAATAAAATAATAACAGCAATAATAATTACTCATATTTTATGCCTAGCCCTTCAAATACATTTGAGCCTCACTGCAAAACACTACAGAAACTAAGGATCAAAGAGGCTAAAATTTTACCCCAAACCAGAAAGCAAGCAAGTGGCAGGAATCAAAACTATTTCCTCCAACTTCAACTCTGGAATTCAAACCATTAAGCAAAAATACCATTAAGCGTGCAGGGTGCAATTTTGGGCAATGGAGGCAAATACGTTTTTGAAAAAGTCTGCCATGAACTAGCTCCCTTACAAGTTCTGACACCCACAGCCTGTTTCCTGCTTTTTCTTATGAATCTGTCCATAACTCCAAATATTTCAGTTGTTATTTTTACTATGTATCTCTTGGGTCTTTGGGATATGGCTAAAGAAGAGTGCCTCAGAGAAACCTAGTGAAAGCAATCACTTTAATTACAATATTTTTACATTTTACACCTATTATTTTTCAAAAGTCAAAAACTTAAAAACGATAACTTGAATGAAGTTTGAGTTAAAGGAGAAATGGTGTTTAAGTAACGCATCTAATTATACTTTTGTAATGAAAGATCATTGTTATATTTTAAAACAACAATTTGTTTAAGAAAATATACAAAAAATAACAACACTGTTTAAGTGGTTAGAAAATAGGATTTAAGATAAAGATTTGCAACATCTTTTCATATATATTTGCCAATTATTCTATTCTATTCATTCTCTTCTTATTTAAATGTATGGTGTTTATGAGAAAACTAGGGCCCTGATACTGCATTTGCTTCTTTTAAAAACATCTAATAATTTATGCAACTAAATTTTCTGCATTTCATGCCCAGCAAAGAAAGAGAACAGTGTCTCTTTCCTTAATCATTACTTCGCAACCACTTGATTGGTGAAAATATGTAATAAAGCTTTCTTCAGGTTGTTGGTGTCTGGAGCATTTTATGAAATGACACAAGGAATAACACTGGTAATTAAAGTCACACAGATTCATTAACAGCAAAAATTGTGAAGATAAAGGTTATCATGGAAAAAGGGGTTAAGGTAATTTTAATGCCATAGATTCTGTGCTAATGCTGAACCATGTTTGCCTTGTGAACATGTGATAGTCTTCTTTGATCCTCATTGAGATCTCTGTGTATTTGCAGAGGTACAGGTTTTAAAAATTGAGGTGGGTAGAGTGAGGGGTGTGGATAAATTGTAAATGAAAATTCTACCTGCAAAATGCACCTCTCTTGTGTTATATGAGAAAGTAATTTCACGATCTTAGAGAATAAAACTATGAATTCTATAAATAGTGCGGTTTTTTTTTACTATTTTCCATTCATTTCAAGTGACCTCTTCTGACCTGTCAAAAGATTGTTCAAACCTAATCTTGATGTATCCCTTTTCTGTTGACTGCAATAACTTCTTCCACAGAATTATTGTACGACACAGTCCAGACTTTACTTATGGCACTTGTCATATACTACCTTCTATGATAATTACTTGTCTACTCAGCTCATGTACCTCCTATACCTAGCAATGTCCTTGAGAACAGTGACTGACTGTTACATTAATTTTTGATCCACTGCAGAGCCTGATAATTAAAATAAATATATTGTTTTCCATTAACATAAAGGAAAAAACTGTCACCAACATCAAGAATGTTGTTATATTCTCATATTACATTTTCTTAAAAGATATTTCTGCAATATGTATTTCTACTCCCATAGCTTAATTTTGGGTATTCCTTCATTTTATTTGTTTAGTGGGGAATAGTAAAAAACCATCAAAAATTAGATATGAGGAATATAAAATAACAACTTATTTTTCTTTGCACAAAATTTAATAAAATATGTTAATATTGAACCAGTGTTGTAACAAGTAGCTACTTATATCTACTATATTTTAAATCTTAAAATATAGGGCTATGAGTTAATTTGTGTAGTACACATAATAGACTTCTTAAGAAGAACTTGATGACATTTTGAAAATTCCTCCTTAATTGTATATTTTACTTTCAGAATCCAATGCATCTCTGGTTAATGGATGGCCCAGAAAGAAGTAAATTTGTTAAGCTAACAAGAAATGTTTATTAAATGCATTAGGCTCCATAATTAATTATGAGCCTTTTGACACACAGATTGAAATGGTATTTTTTCCAAATTATTTTCTGGGATTTCAAATAGTTGAATGTATGAAAGACTTCAAAGTAGAAATGAGTAGCTAACATGGCAAGAGGAAATATTTCTAAAGCAAATTATATGGGATGGTTGAAATTAGAACTAGGAATCGAGCATGAGTATAGATTAAAAAACGAATACCTTGTGTGTGGGGGGAAGATGGGAGATCATGATTCAGGGTTATAGACCCCTTGTGAAAATACATTAATATTTAAATATGTAGCATATAGTATAAGTGATCACTATATATATATTTATAATAAGTATACATTACAACAATGTGCTTCATCATAGGCCAGAAAATCTTCACATGTGGAGTTAACACAATCTTAAGTTTATAAACCAAAACCAATCATTTAATGTGTTTAATTTGCTCAGGTGTTCGATCTGCAATTCTGAAGGATTTCAAAGACATTATACTGGGACTATATATTCCAAATCTTCTGGGGGAAAAAAAAATTCTGCTACTCAGTATCATGGAGACACTCTACCATTGATATTCTTCAACTAGTTGGAAACATTGTTAATAGCATTTAAGATTTTTCAAAAGATAAAACTTGTTCTGGTGTAAAGAAAAATATAAATAAAATATCAATAAACATGAAACAATCTGCTGTTGGAAAGAGTTATACATCTCATGCTCTCTTGAATCCTAAGAGTATATACTCATAATAACAATATGGATCTTGATGGATAGAGACAATCTGAAAATAGTTTACGCCGACTCACCTTTGAGTATGTTAAGTGATTCTCAACTTGAAAACGCATGAATTGATTGTTTTATGTAATAGAAAAGCACAATCTTATTTCAGGAATCAAAAATTTATGTAGGATTAGAAAATATCTATCGCAATATAATGCATACTACATTAAAAGACTGTTTCTTAATCACCTGGAAATCTTGTTGAAATGCAGATTCTGATTCAGTAGGATTCTGCATTTCTAACAAGCTCCCAGGTGATGCAGATGCTTCTGTTTCATGGACAGAAGGCATTTTTAGTAGCAAGACCTCAAACGGAATTAGTTAATGTTTAATGATCTGCCACAAGAGGACAAGATTAGGATGAATGAAGGAGAGAGGAAAGGGAAAGTCATTTTTCACTGGTGAAAGATCAACTGGATAATAACTCTTAATTGATGTGCAATTAGTTAGATATACGAATGTTTATTTTTAAACATATTGTTTTGCTATACCCCCAAAATAAATATATACATTAGCTGCTCATTAAGCTTCAGACATGGACAATTCATGGGCTTTGTAAGGTTCAGCTGTTAAAGTCTGCACAGAAGACAGTACTTTAAAGCAAACATTGAAATATTAAGATTATTTCAATGAGCCTTAAAAGAGGAAACCATCCATAATTTTAACATACAGCAATTTACAAGTATTTATGTTTGTTGGTTTGTTTGTTTGTTTGTTTCCAATTTCCGTGCACCCAGACACTTTCAACATACTTCCTCTAAACTTTTCAATACAAATGCAGCAAGCATCTGTCTTTCTCTGTACTGTGTTTTATCTAACCTATCCCCCACAGGCATCAAAGCTGAACATGATGGTCATGCTGTTCCACAAAGCCCTGGAAGACAAACAAAAGAACAAGCACACCCCAACGACTTCAAACTTGGAGCCCAGGGAGCTCTCCAGGTTGTAGGACGCCTCTCTGATCCTCCCAGTAAATATAAAAGCTTCTTTCTTCAGTAACTGAAAACAATCATAACTGTCTTTCCTCGTGTCTTGTTGAACCTCTGGGGATAGAGGATAGGCAGAGTATAGAAATGTGCACCAAAGTGTCCACAAATGGATTTGATTTACACAGTATGGCTTGCTGTAACCTGCGAGGAGTAGATAATGGGTTTCCTTAGATAACAGTTTCTATTTCCAGCAGAAGACCTTCTAACATCGTCAAATGGCATACGTATAAAATTCTGTTTTTCTAAAGTACAACTGAACAAACAATGCTCTTATTGAACTGTATTCTAGATTTTATACAACTTTATACATAAATAGGTATAATCACAAACATTATTGATTGTAATGAAATTTAGAAATCACATATATTTTTATTTTTTGATATAGGTGAAGAGAAAATGCAACTATATCTACAATATAGATATTTTATTTTGAATAGCTTTATTCAGATATAACTCACATACCATATAATTCACCCATTAAAAGTGTACAATCCAATGATTTTAGTATATTCACAGCTATGTGCAACCATCATTGCAGTCAGTTTTAGAACATTATTATCCCCCACCAGATAATACAGAGATTTTAAAGCCTTTGTTCTTCCGATAAGGGACTGAATTTTAAGAGCAAAATCAAATTGTAAAAATTTCATAAGAAATTTGCAGTAATAAAACTAACAAGACAGTTTACATGTTATGATTTGCTGATAAAGTTGAATTTTAAGCAGAAATTGGCAAAACTGTGTTTTATGTTTATCGTACCAGTTTCTATGCAGCTCTGTGATATCTTTGACTTTACTGAGATGGTAAGTCACTCACTTTCCTGTGTCAGCAATGCTATCCCAATGTTATAGCTATTAATATACTAATATATAATTTATACAGAAAATATAATACTATTTTCTGTCATAAATACTCAGCCCTCTCAATTCTTATCGAAATTTTGTCTAAATCTTTACTGAACTTGAAAATATAAAGCAAATAAAAGGGTTTTTAAAACTAGATTTGGGGACTTTCATTTTGATAATTCTGTTATTTATGAAATCATAGGAAAATCTTAATTGAAAGTATTTTTAATTGCAAGGGAAGTGTAATTCCTCATGTAATCGTGTATAGTAGCACTAATTCTACTTGATTAACACACATTGTTTGCTAATCTCTATGTTGTTTATCTATAAAGAAATATTTTTAATGAAATATTTGGAATCATACTTGAAAAGAGAAAAAAAATTACTAGTGGTTTTCCCTGGAAATTTTTGACATTACTTGTGAATAAGAGTTAGACATATTCTCATGATGGGCACACCAAAAGCCCTGACTTAAGCATTATATGAGAAATCCACATAACAAAAACACTTGTTCCCCCTTAACTAATATTTTGAAATTAAAAAAAAGAGTTCGGAAGCAGGCTTTATGTTTTCACTTTTATAATATCCATATCTATAACTGCATGAAAATAATTCCATCTTTAAAAAACAAAGATGAAAAGTCTTAATTCAAAAAGTATACAGTAACTTTTAAGATTTTGGATGTTCTTACTCATTCATTAAGCATTATTTATTGTGAATCTATTATATATCAATCACTGTAGTGATGTCCATCAAACATGGACACATGTGATTGATAAGCAGCTGAAATGTGGCTAGTGTGACTGAGGAAATATTTGTCTTATATTATTTACTTTTAATTAATTTAAATTTGCATTGTTACATGTGGTTCCTGTCTACTTGGGACACCATAGCAGGGATAGGCAACAGGGATACAGCTGAATGGTAAAGACAGAAATCTTCCTAATTAAGTTTATTTCTAATTAGTCATAAAATTATATTCAATTAAAAAATAAAGGTGCAATATAAAGTTAGGTAGTGATAAGTGTTATGAAAACAAATAGGACTAGAAAGATATAAATTATAAAGGATAAACAGCATTGAAGGGGCAGTACTGTAAAAAGACCTGAACAGAGTAAGAGAGAAAGCCATGTGACAATGTGGAAAATATCATTCTAGGTAAAGATACAGAACTTAGTAAAGAGAAAAAGAAGACAGTAGGCTAATGCTTCAAGGAAAAAGTAACTTGTCTTAAAAAAAATGATGTGTTAATTTACTTATATAAATACAATAGTGGATGTAGTTTTTTAAACAAAATGAAAAATGTTCTTAAAGTAAAATTATTAAAAGTAATACAAATATGATACTCTCACAAAGGTACATGAAAAGTTGATGCCCTTGTTGACATTAAAATTGTTCAATTGACAGATTACTTGCCAATCTCATTTTATAAGGCTTACAATATTCCAACAGTTTTGGGGAAGTCCTAATAGAATGTTAAATCTGCAAAGACTCTTGGAAATTCTACTCTAAATTTCTGGTCATGCAGATAAAGACACTAAGGCTTAAAGCTATTACCTGATTCCTGTCACTAGCCCCTTGAAACTGACTATCTCTTACTATATATACTATAGTGCTATGCCTCATATCTAATGCACCAAAATGTTAGATAGTAGAAAATAAGATAGGTAAAGACACTAATTGTGAACAGAATATTAATGTTTATTAAGTTAATGAATGGTTGAATTGTAGGACTAACTTTTGTTTTCTAAAACCTGAAACTACTGGGCTTCCTTATGGTAAGTCCACCTAGACTTTGATATCTTAACTTACAAGGAAATGTTTTATTTCGTTTTGTTCATAATTTATTCAATATAGAGAGGAAACTGAGCACTTAATGGATCATTTTGTGAAAGATAAACTAGTAAATTGAATAATGTGCTTTCCAAGGTAAAACTTTGGATTTCTACTTTGAAAATGCTGGGTGATCAGAGTCCAGTAAAAAGCTGATAATATAAATTAGTAATTAAATTATAGAATGGAGAAATACTCAAATATGCTAATAATATGGTTTTGTCAACAAATATTTTTATTAATATGAATAGGGTTAGTAATTATAACGCAATCTTTTCTGTAATCTTAAATGATATATTTTCAAAATATAGCACAGACCTTTTTTATCTTCCTTTCAGATAGAATACACATAGCCTTTTTAGTGTCCTATGTTCCTTAAGTTCTTGATCCTTCCTAGTAATATTTTAAAATGTCAGATTAAAGCTAACCTTTCATTTGACCTTCTTATAGATAAGTAGACAATGGGGAAAAAGTCAAATTGGTAATTTCTATTTTTCATCTTGCTGAAAAACACTAACAAATAGCTGCATGAGATGTTCTCAAGGTCTTGGCCTCCATTCAGTCATATGTGACTGAATTTCTTAAGACTGAATTTCTCAAAACAATGAAACACATTTTTGATGCTTATATATCTACTACTATGACGATTGCCCTGAAAATACTCCCTTTTTAAAGAAAAAAATTCATTTTCTGAGCTTTTAAACATTACATTAGGCTAAATCCTAATTCCAAAAGTAGTACAATTATATTCTTACCACATTACTTTATAACTACTTCATCTGTTTAGTACATTTCCCTGTCTAGAATATGAATTCCCTGAAGAATGTACATTTCTTAAAAATATAAATTCCTGAAAAATAGAGAGGATGTCTTATTCATTTTTTTTGGGCCCCAGATTCTAGACTATGATTGGCTATAAAAAATACTTATATTATCCTGGATTAAGCTTAAACCCATTATTCAAAGTGAGGTGACACAAGACCTGAAGAATGGACCCCACTTGTACTCACCATCAAATTGGTACTGACTGATTAACACTATGGTGCTCAAATGGTGGGAGCGATCACTAGGGATTTGGGGGGGGGGTAAACCCACGTCTGAGTGACGTGGTGGGCACTGTGGAGGAGTGGGACAAGCTTGAAAAGTAGTTGGGGAGCAGAATTAGGGGTCTCAATAGGGGAAAGGAATGCCTCTAAAACTGATTTATGTGATTAATTGTACATCTGGGTAAATTCACTGAAAATCATTTAATTGTACACTTAAAATGGAGTAAAGTCATGATATGTAAAGTATACTTCAATAAAGAAAAAAATACTTGATAAGTATTTGAATAAATTTGAAGAATTTATCTCTGTAAACCACTCCTTTTTCATATCCCTGTCCTGCTCACCACCTTGAATTGCTTCCTACTGGTTATAACTATTTCAACACATAAAAAAAAAATAATAATATATAATCTCACAGAAAGTTAAAAACACATCCCCACTGGAGTTTGAAAACTGTGGAGACAACAGAAATACCTGGAAAGTTATTATGGTCTCACTGCAATTTAACTCCAGCTTGCCACTTCTGGTGTTTCTCTAACTACTCTCTTGCACAGATCTCTGCAGGTCAAACCATTAGCAGCCTCAACAGGACTTGCCTTATATTGTTGTGCCTTCTATTCTCTGTCTCCTCTACCTACACCCTGTCCCAGGCCCTTCCCAAGAGCATTCTCCTCTCCTCTTCTTCTGTGTTAAAACTCTGCTAATCCTCTTCCGAGAAACTGTATGAAAGAAAGAAATTGAACTAAGTCGGAAATGTGGGGTTCTTGTTGAAATTGAACCATGTTCTATCAAACCTAGACAAGTCACTTCACTACTATGATTTCTTACCAGTAGAAATTGGGGCAAATCAATATTTAATTAGCTTGATTTAGCCATTCAGCAATTTATACAAATTTCAAAACAATATGCTGTACATGATAAATATATATAATTTTAATTAGCCAATTAAAATATACATTTTTAAAAATTGGGACAAATCAGAACACAACTAAAAGAATTACTGGGAGAGTTAAAAAGAGATTAACACAGTTCCTAGTACATATTAAGAACATAATATATAATCTTCCACTATGCATTCCATTCTTTGACTTTAATTTTGTCAATGTTAAGATATGAGAAAAATGTCTGCCTTTCCGAATCTACTACATTTTGTGAATGAGTGAAAAAATATAAAATAAAAAAACCCTGAAAATCCAAATAAATATAAGTTATTATTGACTTGAACTTTATTTGGGACACTTCTTTCAAGATTCAGTCTCTTCCATGAAGATTTCTCTGACCATCCCAGTCAGAAATAATAGTTTCCATTTCTATAGCACTTCTTGGCGGCATATATATTGCCTTATATTATAAATATAAAACCCATGGGTTTATAAGTGCTTTTATCACATCTTTTAAAGATTTTTTGGGTTTCAAATGACAAGAACATACTCATTCTGACTTAAAAATGAATTCAAAACTAGAGGGGTGGTGTTAGAAATGTATTAGAAGGGTCCTGGGCTATCTCATCAAATGAAAGGAAGGCTGAATAACTAGGCAGTGGTTGCTAAACTCAGAAAAGTAGATTTCATGGTGAGTGGAGCAGATTTCTCAAGAGATGTGGAGAAAACAATACAGATAAGAGAGATAGTTATTTCTTTACCTTCATGTGCAAAACTGAACCTGTTAAAATCAATTCAAATACTTGGTCCATTGAGTCATTGCCAAGAATGCACATAAGTTCCCTGCATGTGTAAGAAAATTCATGGGAGATGCTACTTTCTTTCAACAAATAGCAAAAAGGTAAACTCTTTTCACAGGAACTGTCTGACCAGTTCTGATGGAGAGCACCTCAGTTCTGTTGCTCCTTTCTCTATCCCTCAACATCTAATTGCTTTTGTAAAAACTAGAAAGATGAACTGGAAATATGTACATGAAACTTCAGTTATAGTACAACGTATTATTACTATGCCCATATGTACCAGACTAAAGTCACATTTGTTTGTAGCCAAATATATACCCAGTGACATGCTAGATCTTGCCTATGTCCAGCATAAATTTCTTTAGTGAAATAAAGATGTCTGTCAACTCAAGTAAATCCCATACCAAAGAGGGGTGGTGTCATAAAATGTGTCTTTTCCTTGAAGGTTTAGTTCTTGGTCAATTGTATATGAGGATTTGCTGTATGTGCTACAGGAGATTAAAACACAAATACACACACACACACACACACACACGCGCGAAGAAAAAGAAAGGCTCTGGCACTCTCCTTTTGTAAATTCATCTTTTCCAGTCACGCAGTAGTTTTTGCAAAGTCTTTTATCTATTTTTCTTCTAGCCAGCTTTCATTATATGTGACACCATGAAAATAAGTTCAGGAAAGTAAGCACAATATATCAAATCTGGTCTAGATTTAAGAAATGAACATGAATCCCATTTAGATTACCTATTTGTTAAATTTTAAAATGTGAGATTTTTAAAAGAAATAAATCATATACATAAGCAATCTTTTATGCATAGCCTATGTTACTGTAGATTATCTTGGATATATATTCTTAATCAATTCCATCAAAGGAAGGAAGTGATCTTTAATTACAAGCAATAATTTAAAATAAACCTTACAGTTATGAGTTTATGGAAGCTTCAAAGAAAGGTTCTTTTAATTTTTCTATTCGAAAGTCTCCTGAAATCCCCATGGAAACGACCTTTTACTAATTCTGTCCATATTTCTATGGAAGTGAAACCAGTTTTAAATATTTCTGTTAAATCGGATTTTATTACACAAACAGGGCTAACATTTAACTTCAGCGTCACTAATATTTAAGTTACACATACATACATTAAAACAAGAAACAATGAAACTTTCAAATTTTATACATATAGATTACTTGGGATTTTTCTACTAAGTGAATCAAGATGAATATTTTTTACAGATGATTGGGAAGAATACTGTGAAAGTAAAAACAATTTTTAAAGTTAAATTAAGAAGAAAACTTCGTTTTGAACATTTTATCAATATTACTTAGCAAACAGTTAATGTTACTTGCTTTGTGCCAGGCACAATTCTAAGCTCTTTCAAATATTTACTTGTTGATCATTGCACTCATATGAGCACTATAGAAATTATAATACATTTAATATTTTTCTGTCTTACAAATCTTGAGTTACAAAATCATTTTCTCCAAAATAAAACGTAGGGGACAAAAATTCAATCATGACAACAGGAAACTAAAATAGGCATTGCGACTCTTCTTTCATCTCTATTACCTTTTTTTTTTTTTTTTTTTTTTTATTGGGGGAAAACTACAAAGCATTTACAGTACAATGTTTACAGTCACACTTTGTAGTGAACTGATTTCCCAAAATATATTACCACTCAAGTTGACTTATCTTGTTACATTCAAAAATC
>CAUYRT010003440.1:0-46573 GCA_963574885.1 Lepilemur ruficaudatus | reverse complement strand
CCAGTTAAAAGGTGGGCAAAAAATCCGAACAGACCCCTCACCAAAAAAGGTAGAGATGGCAGGTAAGCATATAAAACGATTCTTAACATTGTGTGCCATTAGAGAAGTCCAAATTAAAACAACAATTACACACCTATTAGAATGGCTAAAATCCAGAAGACTTGCAACATCCAATGCTGGTGAGGATGTGAAGCAACGAGAACTCTCAGTTCTTGGAGGTGGGAATGCAAAATGGTAGCCACTTTGGATAACATTTTGGCAGTTCCTTACAATGCCAAACAGCTTTACCATATGAATCCATCCGTTTAATGCAGCAAGTTGAAAACCTATGTTCATACAAAAACCTGTACACAAATGTTTATAGCAGCTTTATTCATAACTGCCCCAAACTGGAAGCAACCAAGAGTTTCTTCAATAGGTAAATGGATTAACAAACGGTGGCACATCCAGACAGTGGAATCTCATTCAGTAATAAAAAGAAATGAGCTATCCAGCCACAAAAAGACATGGTGGAATCTGAACATGCTAAATGAAAAACGTCAGTCTGAAAAGGCTATATACTGTATGATTCCAATTATATGACATTCTGGAAAAGGCCAAATTATAGACACAGTAAAAAGATCAGTGGTACACTTCAATAAAGGAAAAAAAAAATGATCAGTGGTTTCCAGGGTTTCAGGATTAAGCATGCAGGGATGAATAAGCACAGAGGATTTGGAGGGCAGTGAAATTATTCTGTATGTTATTATAACGGCGGATATGTAACATTATACATTCGTCAAAACCCGTAGATTGTACAACACCAAGAGTAAACCCTAATGTATAGACTTTAGCTCATAATAATGTATCAGTATTGGCTCATCAATTGTAACAAACATACCATACTAATGTAATATATTAATAATAGGGGAAACTGTGGTGGGGGAGAGGGGAGTATATGGGAAATCTCTGAACTATATGCTCAATTTTTCTGGAAATAAAGTCTATTATTTTTTTCAATGCATGTTTGTTCATTCACTCAGTAAATATTTGTTGAGTGCCACCCAAGCCTAGGACCATTGCAGGTGTTGTTGGAGAGAGTGCTATGAATGTACGGATGTATGTCACATCACAAATCAAAGTCTCAGGGCCATCCCCCAGCTCCTTAAACCAAACAAAAGGTAAATCAGTCCCCTGTGAAGAGCTGGCCCCACAGATCATTCAGCAAGGAAATTCCTTGCTAACCTTCCATAAGCAAGGACGTGCAAATTGTACCTGTGTTGAGCACCTAAAGCTAAAGCCTATCCAATTCCGCACTAATAATGAATTACAAGTTTATCTTACAGGTAACAGAACTGGAGACAGGACAGAATCAGACATTCCTCCACCTTCCCAGGGACATCTGCATAACTGATGCTTCCTTCACTCCCTTCTTTTATGTAAAATGTAGATTTCTTGGGCCTCACAATGTAACCACTACCTCATCACCCCCCATCCCCCAGCCTTTCTCCTTTTCTCTGTATGCCTACAAAATGCTGCAGGTTCCAACTTCCCCTTTGGAAAAATAGCCATAACTTGTCTGTGTTTTTCCCAGGCACATCCTCAAAATCGCGGTTTAATAAACCTCCACTGATTGAGATTTTTGCCTCAGTCACTTACATGGGTTGACACAGGCCAACTCACTGCTCGTGAGGCTTATATTTTAGAAGTGGATGGTGGTATGGACACAAACCCAGGAATGAACAAGACAATTGCAGAGTGACATGAAGACAAAATAACCAGGTGCCTGGGAGAGCTACATTAGACAAGTCTAGAACGGCCTCCCTCCATTGAGGACATCTGGGCTGAGACCCGAGCAACGGGAAGCCTGGGGCCTAGAGTTGCAAGTGGTCCAGGCTGGGAGAAGAGCAAATGCTAAAGTCCAAAAGGCCCTGGGGCAGGCACCAGCCAGGGAAGGAAAGGAAGCAGTCCATCGTGGAATCACGGATGACTTACACTTGTGGGTTTGAGTGGTGGGCTGGATGTTGGCATCATGAATTGACATGGGAAAGACAGAGACAGAAACCGTCTAGAGGTGGAGGATGGAAATCAAATGTCAAGACTGCAGTGACAGAACCCTAAGGCCTGTGGGTGGGCACAGCGAGGTGGTTGGCCACACCAGTAGGGAATGGGGGAGCCATGGAGGCCCACTGTGGGTGACAGAACTGGAATAGAACCTCAACCTGGCATGGGCATTGGGTGAAGGGGCAACCACACGTGAGAGTGGCTTGGCACAAGGGGTCAGGGCATGATGAAGTCCTGCAACGTGAGGGTGCCATCTGCGCAGGGGATGCGGGTGGGCCCCACTGTAGGGCTCAGAGCCTGAGAGGACTAGGAGGGAATTCTCACTGGGACAACGTGGCGTGGAGTCTTGGGCCCAGGTGAGTTGTGGAGGGCAGCCAGGCTGGACAGGGGTGGCAGGGAGGATGGGAGATTTGTTACATACAGGGGATTGGAAAAATGTAACTCTATTAAGGACAGTGGGAGCTGGGGCTCTCATTGTCTGGGAAGGAAGTTACAATATTGAAAGGGAGAAACTAGAATGAGTTTCTGTGATGCGGGGTTGGAATTGGAGGCATGATGTGAACATGTGATTTTCTGTAGATAGGTAGATCCATAGACAGACAGGTAGATATAGATAGATGTATATGCAGATATTAATGTGTGTGTGTGTGTATATGTGTGTGTGTGTTTTTTCCCTAACTCTGCCCTCTGAGATGTAAGTGTGTGTGTGTATACACACACGTGTCTGTGTGAATTTTCTCCCCCAGCCCTGCCCTCTGCAGAGCCTGACAACACTCCAGTAGTGATGGACATGCCTAGATCCCAGATCTTTGATTCTAAATATAATTCCTCAGTAAAAGGAACTGGGTTCCTTGGAGAAATAGCTGACTGCAAGACAGGGGCAGAGAAAGTACAAGGTGAGGTTGGAGCACCTTATGCAGGAAGGCAAGGAAGTGCTCAGAGAACGATGGGGGCATGTCAAAAAAACTGGGTAAAATTGGGACAATTTGAGCATCAAAATTAATCATGCTGACAAGGGATTATGACCCAGTGAATGAAAAATAAGATCATGAGTCCACACTTATGGTTTCCTTTTGTGATATTGAATACATTGAAAGTTTGGTGAAGCGTGTATATTTATATAGTTTCAAAGTATCTCACTACAAAAATATTTATTACTTATAAAGGGGGAAAGAGGAACTTTACAGTGACAAATCCTGGTGAGGTCATTTTAAATGACAAAACTGAATACTGCTAATAATGGAACAAAGCAAAATTGTGCTCCACTTGACAGGCAGCAACGGAAAGAAGACAGTGCCACGTCTCTGATACTCCTGCCAAAGGTGCCTAACAAAATTGAGGGACATTCTGCAAAATAATTGGCCTGTAGTCTCTAAAAGTGTCAAGGTCATGAAGGTCAAAGTCTGAGTAACCGTTCAACACTAAAGGAGACTAAAGTGACATGATTACTGAATGTGATTCCGGATTCTGAACTGGATCCTTTTACCATAGCAGACATGACTGGGAAAACTCGAAGGGGGTCAGAGGATTAGATGGTATTAATGAATCAAAGTTACTTTCCTGATTTTGCGGTTGTATTGTAGTTAGGTAGGAAAATGTCCTTGTTTGTAGGAAATAAACACAAAAGAATTTAGGAGTCATGGGGCACCAGGAAATTGCTCAGAAAAATTTTTCTGTGTTATAGTTCAACTTTCCTATGAAGTTTGTGATTATTTAAAAGTAAAAATGTATTGACGACATGCGAAGACGACATAGGGAGATAGACAATTTTGGGCCTCAGTGGAAAGGTAGAAGATGGAGGTATAAATTTCTGCATCCTCAGCATAGAGCTGGAATGTTAAGCCAACAGCATGGGTTTACCTAAAAAACAGACAGAGAAGAGGGCTGAGGTCTGGGCCCTGGGTTACCTCCACGTTTAGACATCCTGCAGAGATGTGAAGTCAGGGGACTCAGGAACATAGAAATTAGATATCATGGAAGCCAAGGGGAGAGAATTTCTTGAGGAGGAGGGAGTGATCAACTCTGCTGAATATGGCTGAGAGGACAAGCAAGATGAGGGAGTGACCGTTGGCCTTTGCAACTCAAAGGCTGCCAGTAACCTCTTGACAAGAGCTGGCTCAGTACAGCCCAGTTAGAGAGCGTGGTGGGCTAAACAATGGCCACCCAAAGATGTCAAAGGATCTGTGAGTAGATTATTTTACATGGTAAAAGGTATTTTGCAGATGTCACTAAATGAAGAATCTTGAGGTGGGGTGATAATCCTGGATTATCCAGGTGGGTCCAAAGTCATGACAAGGTCTGCAAAAAAGGGAGGCAGGAGGATCAGAATCAGAGACAGAAGGAAGAAGGACAGAAGAGGAGGCCAGACATTGGAACAAGCTGTGCTGCTGCCCTTGAAGATAAAGGATTGGGAACTACAAGCCAAGGAATGCAAGAGACCTCCAGAAGGCAGAAAATATCAAGGACTAGATTTTCCCTTAGAGCCTCCAGGAAAAATGTAGCCCTACCAGCACCTTGATTTTAGGATGTCTGACCTCCAGAGCTGTAAGATAATAAATTTGTGTTGTTTAAGCCACTAAGGTTGTGATCATCTGTTACAGCAGCAGCGGGAAGCTAGTACAGAGGGAGAGGGTACGGGAAAAAATGGGAGGTGAGAAAGGAGAGAAAGCAACTTTGAAGAGGTTTTGTTGCATGAGTGAGCAAAGGAATGGGTGGGAGCTGAAGTGGGCCATGGGGAGCCAAGATGGATATTTATATTTTTATATACTCTTTTAATTAATAGACTTTCCTTTTTAGAGCAGGTTTAGGTTTACAGAAAAATTGAGTGAAAAGTCTGGAGAATTCCATATACCTCCTCTTAACCTCCCTCTGCCCCACCCAGCAAATTTCCCTATAGGAACATCTTGAATTCGTGTAAACATTTGTTACCATTGATGAACCAATATGGATACATTATTTGTAACTGAAGTCCATAGTTTACATCAGGGCTCACTCTTTGTGTTGTCAAATGCATAATGTCATGTATCCACTATTAAGTATCATCCAGCATAGTTCCTGTTAGGTGGGAACTCTTAGTGAGGTATGAGAAAGAATTCTCTACACAAAGAGTAGAATAGTTATAAAGAAAGAAAAGTTTATTTTACTTTCTGAGAGAGAGAGAAAAAGAGAGAGAGAGAGGCATGGCACATGAAGGAAGGAAAGAAGTGCCAGCCCTCAGGATAGGGGCTCGGAGGTCTTACTGGGGGTCATAAAGGGTAAAAAATTTATTGCTGCAGACTGACAGCAGGAGACAGCTGTGAGATGGCTGTGTTAGTTTTTCCGTCTCTTTTCTCTCTTCTCCTTGAGGCTGGCTTATCAGGGTCCTTGGAATGTAGTCTGATGGATGTAGGGGAAGGGTCATGCTCCTTCTGTCTTCTCATTCTTTTCAAGTGACAACAAACTCTCAAATAAAACAATTTAAGCCACAGGTGGTTAATCTTAAAGATGAGTTGAGCCACCGGTGGTTAACCAAACCAGGGGCTGTGATCTTTCTCTCCTTTTTTTAGACAGTTTTTCTGCATCAGATAGTTTGTTAGCAATGCTGGCCTTTCAGTTCTACTGCCCTAAAAATCCTCTGAGCTCCCTCATTCCACCCTCCTTTCCTCCAAACCCCAGGCAACCACGGATCTTTTCACTGTGTCCATAGTTTTGCCTTTTCCACAATGTGTTATAGTTAATAAACTTGTGTTTATTAACTGGAGTCATACAGAATGTATGTAATAAACACAATAAACTTGTGTTTATTAACTGGAGTCACAGAATGTAGCCTTTTCATATTGTCTTCTTTCACTTAGCAATATGCATTTAAGGTTCTTCTATGTCTTCCTATAGCTTGATAGCTCTTTTTATAAAGTGCTGAATGACATTCCATTGTGTGGATGTGACACAGTTTATTTCTGATTCACCTACTGAAGAAAATATTGGTTGTTCCTGTTTGGGCAATAACGCATCAAGCTTAAAGCTTATGTTCACACAAAAACCTGCACACAGATGTTTCTGTGTACAGACATAAATATAAATATAGACACAGACATGAACACCTGTGTGAAGGTTTCTGTGTGAACATAAGTTTTAAATTAATTTGCATAAATACCAAGGAATGTGACTGCTTGAATTGCTGGATCATATATTAAGGTGTGGTTGGATTTGTAAGAGACTGCCAAACTGTCTGCCAAAATGGCTGTATTATTTTGAATTTTTACCAGCAATGAATGAAAGTTCCTGTTGTTCCACGTTCTCACCAGCATTTGGTGTTGGCAGTGTTTTGGGTTTTAGCCATTCCAATAGGCGTGTAGTGGTATCTCATTGTTGTTTCAGAGGGGTGGGTATTTTTAAGATGGGAGATTATCATGTGTGTTTGTAGTCTATTGAGGATGACCCTGTGGAGAGTGGAACATTGAAAAATGGGGAAGAGAGGAGATAAAGGCAAGAATGAAGTCACTGAGACGGGGTTAGGGGAGTCCAGGAACACATGTAGGGAGTAACCTTCAATAGGAGTAGGGACTTTGTAGCCTTTGTAACAGTAGAAAGGAAGGCAGAGAGTGCATAGCTATGGAGGCAGAAGATAAGAAAGTCCCTATGTGACAGCTTCTGCTTTTGATAGGAAGTATGTGGCAATATCATCACTGAGAGTGAGGTGTGTGAGAGGGTCATGAAGAGGATTTGTGAAGAAAAAACAGTCTAAATGTGGAGTACTCTTCTATATCAATGCAGTCATGATGGAAGGTGACTCAGTGAAGGCACTTCTCTGGGCTGGAGACGGCACTGACGTGGGTGTGATCCTTCTCTTCATAAATACCACACTCCTATCACTTTCTACTCTCCCAGAGGGTCAGTGGCAAGAGAACCTAATTAGGAATCTGGAGAATCAGATATGGTCTCAATTCTGGCATGAACCTGACATTGGCCAAGTTTACTTCTGAGGCCAAATGCTCAGCTCTTGCTTCCTCTTGGCAGGTCCAGCTGAGGTTCCAGAGAGCTGTACTCATGATAAGCTGTGAGCTTGGCCTCAAACCTGCATGTGTGAGGATGATGGGGGTCGGTTCCTTCCCCGAGTCTCTGACTGAGAAGCCACAGACCATAGTTTGACCACACTTAGCGTCTCTCTTTTGGCAGCTGTCCTCCTTAGCCCAGGCAGGTGGAAGGAAGTGTGGCAGGGAGGGGTTGCTTCTTCTGGCTCAACTGCTAAATGTCTTTACAGGTTGAGCATCTCTAATCTCCAAATCTGAAAACCTAAATGCTCCATGAGCACTTCCTTTGTGTGCTAAAAAAGTTTTGGATTTGGGAGCATTTGGGATTTTGCATTTTTGGATTTGGGATGCTCAATCTTTACTAACAGAGTGTTGCAGGATGGGCAAGCTCTTGGCCTTGTGTGACTAAGAACGAGGCAGCTGCCTCCATCACCCAACTTCAACTCAGGGGCTAAGCCACATGCACGTGACCTTGTTTCTTCACCTCTGATTCTCAGAATTGCTCATTTCCTTCCTCATTCACACTTTTTTCAAGCTGGTGTCACCATTAGGGGCTTGGTTCTGCCCATATCCTCATCCTACCAGCCTGCTTATGGGGAAGGTTCCAGGGCCTGGGGCTGTTGTAGTCCTGTTGTGTCCAGACCATCCCTCAAGCTTGCTTGAAAAATGGACTCAACCAGTTCTTGAAGGGAAAGGAAAAAGGCAGTGAGGGGATTTGAGCCAGCTTTCTCATCTAGAACTGGTCCATGCTGATGGACCAAGTGACTCCCGAAGTCTCTTGAGACTTTATTCTGTGGCAATGAGTTAATTTTGCATAGATGTTATTGAATGTGATTTAGTGAATTATTGCAGAAATGCAGATTCATCTTTTTAGAAAACCCCAAATCTCACCAACTGTTTCTCATGTACCTTGGGTCTCCAATGGCCTGTGTCCATCTGCTGGGAGATCCACCTGCATGAGGGCCTCATGCGTTACTAGGAGACCCTGCTTTTCCAGGGGAGTAGCTCCATGAGCAGGCAAGAGCTAATCAGGTTGCCTAGACTTGATCCTAGTCCTGGTGAGCTGCTGGGGAGCAAGGGTGTCTTTGGAAATAGCCCCCTTCAAAGGTCCCCAATCTCACCCCAGGGAGAACTCAGTCCACATCCCCCACAGGAAGAACTGTAAGAAACTCAGAGATGAGCCCTGGAGAACCCTCCAAAAATTGCAAGGTTGGAGGTCTCTAAATCACACTCTGGGGACTCAAAGGAGCCAAGGTGTTGGCAGGAAGAGAACCTGGACTTGAAGTTCCAGTAAGTTCTCTGTGTGGAGGAGCAGAGCCCAGGATGGTTTCCAGGACCATTTTGTTGCTGTCCAAACCCCTTCCTGTCCACCTCCTGGGCAAGTGTGGCTGGTAAAAGGATTACATTTGTATGCAAACAATATTTACTGAGCCCACATTGGGTTACCTTATTTCTGATCAATTGCTTGATCAGGGAGTGATGAAGAACTTTCCTTGCGTCTAGAAATTGGGAAGGGGAGAAGGTGAGTATAATAAAGTCAGCAAAAGAATAAGGATTCGATAAGAGTCAGCATTCAGTAAGCATGCAGAAGCTTTGTGGGGAGAGGTTCGTGGTGAATGGCTTTGGGGTAGAGGTTGGTGTGGTAGCAAAATGAGAGGGATTTCTGACCAAAGAACTGAGATGTGTGAGTAGAGCGTTGGGCTCTACTGCAGGTGAGAGTTGGGGTTAGTGGTGGAAGTCCAGTGGTAGTATGTGATCTGCAGAGCAGACACCCCCAGGAGGCACTGTGGGAGGTTGTGGGGTCAGTATCGGTTATCATGTTGATGGGTGAGTGCTACTGGCATTTGGTGGACAGAGGTCAGGGATGCTAAACATTCTGTGATTTCAGGATGGTCTCCCATGATGAAAGTGGTTCTAAGCCCTGCAGGACTCTTGAATCCATGGCTAGACTTTCATGTAGATGAAAAATCTGTTTGTAATTATTTGAGCTTAGAACCTAACTCTGTTGTACATTCAACTATACTTTTTGGTATGTGACTGAATTGTGACCTCCAAAACTCATATGTTCAAATCCTAACACCCAATGTAGGTATTTGAAGCTGGGGCCTTTGGGAGATGATTCAGTCATGAGGATGGAGCTCTTGTGATGAGATAAGTGCCCTCAAAAAAGAGACCTGAGAGAATTCTTGCTGTTTCTCCATGGGAGGATGCAGCAAGGAGACCACTGTCTGCAAGCCAGGAAGAGAGCCCTCATCAGGAACCGAATCTTGATCTTGCTCTTTTAGCCTCCGGAACTGTAAGAAATAAATGTCTGTTGTTTAAGCAATCCATTCTATGGCATTTTGTTACAGCAGCTGAACAGATTCAGACGGTATGTTTTACTATCACTGAATTTTCCAGAAATGTAACGCTGTATTAATTGAGAGGAGACTGTACTTTGTTTTGTACAGAAATTTATGATGCCTTCTCCACTTAGGGAAATCACACACTGGTAACACTCATGATATCTGAGTCAATGATGGATCACCTCAGACCAGACTGTGTGATAGCTGTGGCATTTGTGATGAGTTGCGATTAAGTAGGGAATTAGCACGATCCAATTTACGGGTTAACAAGCTGTCTCTCCTTGCTGTGCCTAGGGAAATTTTGAAGAAAGTAAGACTGGAAGCTCAAGTGCAGTGAGGATGCTCTTGTAGTAGCTCAGATGTGGTGGGGTTTTGATGGCAGAGATGGATTAGAAATACTTAGGAAGATGAGTGAATCAATGGTGCTAGCAGTTTGGCTGTGTAGTCAGGGTCACATAAAGAATGAAGACAAACCCCCAGGATCCTGGATTGGGCATCTGTTAGATGGTGGTGCCATTTTCTAAGATGATATTTGTGACGGTTAATTTTAGCCATCAATTTGGCTGGGCCATGGTACCCAGTTGTTAGGTCAAACACAAGTCTAGATGTTTCCCTGAAGGTGTTTTCAAGATGTGATTAGCATGTAAGTCAGTAGATTTTGGGTAAATCAGATTATCCTCCATAATATGGGCGGGCCTCATCCAATAAGCCTTAAGAGAAAAAACTGAGGGAGCTGGGCATGGTGGCTCACGCCTGTAATCCTAGCACTCTGGGAAGCCAAGATAGGAGAATTGCTTGAGCTCAGGAGTTGGAGGCCAGCCTGACCAAGAGCAAGACCCCATCTCTACAAAAAAAAAAAAAAAAAGAGAGAGAAAGGACTGAGAGTCCCTTGAAGAAGAGGAAACTCTGCCTCCAGCTGCCTTCAAACTCCAGCCGTAACATCAACTCTTCCCTGGGTCTCCAGCCTGCTGGGCTACTTTGCAAATTTCAGACTTGCCAGCCACCATAATCTCATGTGTCAATCCCAATCTCTGTCTCTCCAAACACACATCCCATCGGTTCTGTTTCTCTGGAGAACCCTACCTAATATAGTTGGGGTGGAGGAAATGAGGAATTCAGTTTGGGGTCTAGAGAAGTTGAGTGTGAGGAACGTTGGAGAAGTTTCCTGGGGGTAGTTGCTTCTGTGTTCCCAGAGAGAAGAGGCTTTAGAATACGAGGATGGGTTTGGAGACCGGCAGCGTACACACGGCAGCTGCTGCTGTGCGTGCAGAGGGGCTGCTCCAGACAGACTAGACAGCAGGGATGGCGGACGGATGTGAGGACCTCGACATCTAAGCAATGGCAGAGGCAGATGAATCAGCAGGTCAGACAGGAGAGGAGCTCGCAGAGAGACCAGAGAAAAGCCAGAGTGCTGCCACAGCTGCCAAGGGAAAAGGGTTCTTGGAGGAAGTGGTTGAAAGAATCAAAGAGCATGTAAATGTCATGAGCATTAGGCATGAACAGTCATTGGTGGCTTGGTTGGGTGCAGGTTTTGCAGGGGTGGGAGTGCAAGAGACGGGTTTCCAACAAGTTTTGCTGGGAAGGTATGGGACGGAGATAGCATTGCCGTGGAAGAGGATGTGGGGAGGAGAGGGGTCCTGCTGCGTTCTTTCCCTTTTTCTCCTCCAAATGGGAAAGACTTGATGTGTCTAAATGTTGATGCAAAGGAGGCGGAGGAAGCAGGAAACAGGAATAAGGGGTAGACTGAGGTCTGCGTGGGTGAAAGTGGCATCTGATCGTCCCTGATAGCTCTGACCAGGCTTTTCCAAGAAGAAATGATAATTTCTGCTCACGTTTTGGAAATTTTCCAGGGTGACAAGTTTGATCTAAGGATATAACTCACTCAGTTCCTCTTTGGTGTCAGCTGGAAACCAAACTGCTTCCCCTGCCCTGGAGGGAACATGTTTTATAATTGCATAATATGTTCTTTCAATTTACCAGTCTTTTTTTCTTTTCTTCATCATTTTAAATCAGACTTCAGGTGCACAGAATGGGAAAAATCATAATCCTTCGTTCATAACTTTACTTTAAAATTAGTCCATATTTGTCCTGCTTTTAGCTAGTTATTAATTGGTTATTTTAAATCATGTACTCCAATAGCATCCACGAACCCACTCATCCCCCAAAGCTAGGCCTCTGACCCAACACCTACATCTTCAGCACCTTCTCTGCCTGCCTGTCCCTAACCTGGGCAACCACTGTCCAGAATGCAGTCCCTTACCCCCGGCTTTCCTTTTCATTTGTTTTATAGCATCTATGTGTATTCCTTACATGTGCTTTTAAAATTTTAGTTGTTTTTAATTTGCAATCTTTTGGGACTGTATTTTTCACATATCAAATTGCTAAGACTCATCCGCTTTGCAGCAGGTGGCTGCTACACACTCCACGTGACTGCCACCCACTCCACGTGACTGCCGTGTGACATTTCATCACGAGACTAGACCATGGTGGGATGCAGAATTCTAAGATGGCCCCCAGGATTCCTGGGCCTGCCTAGCGAACACACAGGTTATTCAAGCAGCCACTCATCTAGGTGCTGCTGTGACGGGATTTTTGCAGGTGCAATTAAGGTCCCCAATCAGTGGATCTTAAGAACGGCAGCTTGACCTCCTCACAGGAGCCCTTTAAATCTGGGTCTAAAGTCAGAGACAGGGAATTCAGACATCCAAAGCAGCAGTGAAATTCATGAGTTACTCTGAGATAAATTGCTGTAGAAAGAACTTACAAATCTCATTCCTTGGTTGGAATGTCGTAGAGGTTAGGGCGTGTAGACACCACATCCACCCCAGTGCTGTGTGTCAACTATTGCTTTTCATTGCCACGTACCGTATGTTATTTAGAGACAAATAAGATCGAAATTAACATTTAGCGTTGTTAAGGTATGCTTTTCTTCCGTATTTGAGCTTTTGAGATCAGCCTGAATCTCTTGTTCCTGAACAATTGCTGCTTTGGGGGGGATTTATCCCTTTGTCCATAATTTCATGTGTCCCTCCTGATTTGCATTCTAGTGACGTTGACCTCTAATATAAACACTAGTTTGAGGTGTTAAAAAAAAACTTTATTTTCTAATTGTCAAACGTTGTTTTCATTAATGATGTTTAATCATGATTTGCTATTCCACTTGTTGTGTCTATTTTAACATATGTGGCATTTTTGACAATTCCAAATACTCGTGTCTCAAGTTTAAGTTAAACAACAATTTATCAAATAAAGGAATTCGCTAAGTGGACTTCACAGAATGCTAATGTGTCTATTTGTTGTTTTTGTTATATTAGAAATTATACTTTTCCATTTTAATTGTCTTGCTGCCAGTGTTATTTTTTTCTTTAGAAAATTTCATACTCAGCTCACTCTGTGTCCTGGAATGTATTCAGTATTCAAATAAAAGACATTTCGTAAAAAAAAAAAAAAAATCCTTGCAGAAGAAAACTGTCATGTATGGAGAGGGTCACAAGGCCAGCAACTGGAAGCTAAGAATGGTGCCGGCTGACACCCAGCAAGATATTGGAGATGCACTCCTCCCATCGCTAGGAACTGAATTCTGCCAGCAACCAGAGACCTTGGAAGAGGACTCCAAGCTTCAGATGAGACTGCAGCCCTGCCAATACCTTGATTTCAGGTTGATGAGTCCCTGAGTAGAGAATCCAGCTATGATATGTTGAAACATTTGACCTATAGAACTTTGAGATGATGAAAGGGTGTTGGTTTAAGCCATAAAGTTTATTAGGCAGAAATACAAAATGAACACAACCATAATTTATTTTTCTACTTTTCTTTGTTGAACAAACAATTCGGGTTGTTCCCAGGTTTTTGTCATTGAAAACAGTGGTGCTATGAACATTCTTGTACATGGACGAGAATTTCAGGTGTCAATTATAAGAGTGAGTTGTTGGGTCATAGGATATGTGAATGTTTGAATTTGTTAGAAAACGTCAAACTTTTTTCCAATGTTCTTACATCAATTTATACCCCTACCAGCTAATATGCAAGTTCCTTTGTTTATATTGGGTTCTATCTTAATTATATTAGGACTTAAAAATATGGTTTATGTGATATCCATACTTTGAAATTTGTTTAGTTTTTTTTTTTTATGGCCCACCGTATGATTAATTTTTGTAAACGTTTTATGTGTGCTTAAAAAAAAAGTATTCTTTAAGTTTTGGATGCATAATTCTCTATATGAGGTGAAGTTCAGGTCTTTTGTATTCTTGCTGATTATTTTGGTTTAGTTGACCCATCATTATTGAGAATAGTATGTTGAAACCTCCCCCTGTGAAACTGGATTTACCAATTTCTCCCTATATTTCTGTCAGTGTTTGCTTTATATATTCTTGGGCAATTAAACCTTTTATCATTTTAGGGGGCCCTCTACATCTTTAATGATATTTTCTTCTTCTTTTTTTCCCCCAAACCTCAGTACACATCACAGGATTTTTCTTCCTTTTTTAATTTTTTTTCCTGATCTATCTTATATAGCCTGACTGACCATACATCTTGATTTGCCTAAAACAGCCCTGGTTTATATTACTTCTCTTGTCCTGATACAATTCTTAATAATACCTTTTAATCACAAAAGTATTCTGATTTAGACAATTCTATGTAGTTATCCTAATTTTTTATGATATTGATATAGCAACACTAATATTCCTGGTCTTGACTTGAAGTCTGGGCAATTGTAAACATATTTTTTCTTCTTCTTTGGTCTTAGAATTTTTTAAAAAGATGACAACTAAGTTTTCTAAGGTATTTGATCATTTTTGTTTCTGTTTCTTGCAGCAACTCCTTGATGTGTTTCTGTACTTACTCAAGTTTTGAGGCCTTGTATGACTGAGAATGTTTGTTTCATGCCATGATATTTTGACAGCAGTTTGCCAGATGCATTTCTGGTTTCTAAGGTCGGTTCCCTCAGTGCTTTGTTAACATGGCTCAATTGTCTTCATGGATCCACTGTCGCTGAGGGGATGTCTGGTGTCGATCTTGTTTTTGGTCCTTTGTATGAGCTACTCTTTTCGGAATTTTCTTTGTCTTTGGTAGTCTCATAATTTGCCATAAGGTGTCTAGGTATGATTTTCCCCCCTTATTTTTTCTGTTTGTCATTCTATAGGCCCTTTCATTCTGAGGTATTTCTGTTTTCTTTTTCTCAATTCTATGAAATCTAACTTTATAATGTTTTCAAATATTTCCCTTTTTTCATCTTATTTTTCTGTCTTTCTGAGGCTTATTATTGGGATGTTAGCATTTGTGTGTAAACTGTCCATATTTCTTTGCTTTCTTCTAGTATTTTCTAGAAGTATTTTCTAGTATTTCTTTTTTTGAAGGACTTCCTCAATCTGGACTTTCAACTCACTGATTTGTCCTTGAGTTGTATCCATTTTGCTATTATTCACATCAATGTGTTCTTTGCTTCAACTATTCTGTTTTTTATTTCATATGCTTGGTTCCTTTTAAATATTGCCTTATTATCGTTTCATTTCTCTTTATTTCTCGATAAGTTTATTAGGCTAATTTTAACTTCTTAGATGTTTCCAACATTTTTGCTTCTGATGGAATCTGTAATCCAGTGTATGTGTGTGTGTATATATGTATATATTATTATTATTTTTGAAAATGGTTATACTTCTGGACTGTCTTGCTATTTTAACCTGTGAGCTCATTTTCCATGGAGGTGTTGAGGGGTTGGCTTCTCTGTCAGCCAGTGCCTACAGGAGAAGGCTGACTCAGGTCCACATCAGCCCCAGGGAGAGGAGGTGGGGCCAGATCAGTCCCAGACACCTGCGCCCACCCTCAGTCACCCCACACCCAGGAAAACAATGCCTCAGGTCAGCACATCATCTTTTGTCTCCAAGGAGGGGAGGTTTAGGAAGAGATGCTCTTTGGATTGCAATTTCCCTGCCCTGGGGTTTGGAATGGGTGGTGTCAGAGAAGGAAGCAACTGCCTGGGTTTGTTTTTTTCCACCTGTTTTTTCTTTTTTCCTCTCCAGCTCCTCACAGGCACAAGACTTCTGAGATGCCGGGTTTCACTCCTGGGACATGTGGACCACAGTTGTGAGTCAGCATCAGGGCAGGGCCAGGGCCCACAGTTTTTTTTCCGTCTTATCCTATACACGGCCAGCCCACTGATCCTGCTCCTGAGCAAAGCTCCCACCCTTCAACACAGCTCCCTCTGACACATCCTTTGGGTTTTCTCACAGTTTTGTCAGTTTTCTCTCTACGGCTCCTCCTGGGCTTATCCTGGGGGACCAGCACTCTTGCTGACCCAGCATCTTGGTCAAAACTATGAACAGAACCTGGAGACACTTAATGGATATTTATGGAACGTCCATGGTGCTAGGTGCCGCAGCACCCATGTCTGTGGGTTCTATATCAGCAAATTAGACCAACTGTGGATAGACAGTATTAAGGAAAAAACCATAAAATAACAATATAAGCATAAAAAATAATGCAAAATTTAAAAATATAGCATAATAACTATTTATATAGTATTTACACTGTATTGGGTATTATAAGTAATCTAGAGATGATTTATAGCTACGGTCCCCAACCTCCGGTCCATGGCCTGTTAGTGTTAGGGTGAAAAGCTTAGTGGGTGCTCACAGCATGGGTGGAGAAAGATTTCTCACACAGAGATTAAGATATATAAGTAAAATTTATTTTATCCTTTAGAAGGACAGAGAGATAAGGGAAGAGAGCAGGGAGATGGCGGCACGTAGCATCCCAAAGAAAGAGAAGAGAGATGCCAGCAGCGAGGCCAAGTGGCTTGCTGCTTTCATTGGAAAGAAGAGAAAAATGATAATTGTTGTGAAGTAGTTATCAGGCAGTTGCAAGACGTCAAGTTGTTAGTCTTTTTTGTTTCTTTGGTTTCTGGAGACTTTGGTTATCTCTGCGATGTAGTCAGGCCCATCACAGTGGATGTTATTTTTGCTCCTGAGATAAGGTTTTGGGCAGGAAAGGAAGGCCTGGAGTTCATTCCCCTGCTGTCTGGTCTGGGAGCTTCTCAGGAACACCTTGAGGCTATGGAAACAGATTCTAAAGGCTGTGAGCTGTGAGTATAAAGAATAAGATTTGCATTTGCTTTCTGGGCTTTTTCCAGGTGTTTGTGAAAATAGAGTCCCAGCAGGTGGCCTGCTAGCTTGGGACAGAAACAGCAAAGAATAGGGCAAACTCAAGATTGATCTTATCTGTTATTAGAAAATTGGGAGATTCAAGGCTGCTCTAACGTTAGGAACCCGGCTGCACAGCAGGAGGTGACCAGCAGGCGAGTGAGCAAAGTGGCATTAGATTCTCATAGGAGCGTGGACCCTACTGTAAACTGCGCATGCGGGGATCTAGGTTGCGGGGATCTAGGTTGATCATCAGGGGATCTAATGCCTGATGATCTGAGGTGGAGCTGAGGTGGTGATGCTAGTGCTGGGGAGCGGCTGCTAACATAATAAATGTAATAAATATAATGCACTTGAATCATCCCCAAACCACCTCCACATCCCAGTCCATGGAAAGGTTGTCTCCCATGAAACCAGTCCCTGGTGGCAAAAAGGTCCGGGACCGCTGATTTAAAGCACGTGGGAGGATGTGCATAGGTTATATGCAAACACTATGCTATATGTATTATGTAAGGGACTTGAGCATCATGGATTTTGGTATCATGAGCGTCCTGGAACCAATCCCTTGTGAATACCGAGGGACGTCTGAATACAGACGACTCCCTTTGCTTAAGCACCTGGCTGAACAGTGATGCTGAACATTGAGGAAGGACATCCTAAAGGAGAACAGATTTGCAGAGAAGATGAGGCGTAGACTTTGACTTGCCTGTTTGGTGTCTAAGTGAAATACCAGTGCTCAGAGCTGAGGTCTGGCTGGGCAGTCCTTGGCCTGCAGATGGCAACTGAACACATGGGAGTGGCTGCCACCGCAGTGTCTCCTGATGGAGGGCGGGTATTGGCACTTGGGGGTGGACAGTTCTTCAGTGATATTGCCCTCTATTGGGCCTCCCTGCCCCCACCCACTCAACACTAGCGACACAGCATCCATCCCATCATTGTGACAACCAAAGCTGTCCTCACACATTTCCCAATGCCACTTCCCTTTGAGAACTCGTAGCCTAGAGAGAGAATCTAGAGTGAAAAGAGGAAAGGGCCTACGACCATCTCAATATTGAGATTTTGTGGAGGAAGGGGAGCTGGCAGAGGAAGCTGTCCAGTGGCCAGAGAGGGAGGAGAAAGCCCAGGGCAGAGAGTGTTTGTAGGGGAGGAGGGACGCCAGCTGGACTGAGTCTATCGAGAAGCTATGAGAGGACCTTAGTGACGATGAGCTCAGTGGCGTGTGGGCAGAGGTGTGAGCCAGCATGGGCGGGTCTACGTGCACCTCCGTGTGAGCAGACACTTGCATTCACACATGCTGACTGCACATCTGGGTGTTCTAGGACAATACCATTTAAAAAAATTTTAATTCTTTTTAACAAAGGCAATTAATTAAAAAGGCACTTACATAAAATTTAACATTGTTATAATTTTCATAGAAATCACACAAAAATAGAAAAATGATCAAATTATGACCCATTGTCGTAAGTTTTAGTTGAGAAAATATTTTTTCGTGTTGTTTTTAAGAAATAAACCCAACCGGGGAAGGAGGGTGGAGGGCAACGCATGTAACCTAAACATTTGTACCCCCATAATATGCTGAAATTAAAAACAAGTAAAAAAAAAAAGAAATAAACCCAACCGATGCATTCTAGTAATGATGACCTTGCTCAGAGAACTCCTGAGACGTGGTCTAAGGACTGAGTGGCAGCTTCGAGGGAAATTCCAGAAGGGAGTTTCCCTGGGTTTTGGGCAGCGGCCACACTGTCGGCCTGGACATATATGAGGAAAGGCAGGATCTTGGCCCAAGGGCTTCTCAAGTGACTCTCGGGGGTGAGTCATCGCTGGTGCAGGCCCTTCTTGGTGGCTGCTGCCAACAGTGGGATGCTCATTAGGTTGAAGATTAACCAGGAAGAAACGGTCCAGATGACTGAACTCCTGAGCCTCGTTGAGTCATCATCCCACAGATTCAGCCGCAGGCTGTGGGCTTTGGCTGTTTTCTTTATTTTTTCAGCCTGTAATTTCTTGAGTTGCTCCATTCTGTACTTTTGTGTCTGAATCACCAGATGTGATTGATTCTGCCCTGTATTTACAGCTTAACCTATTTAATAGCTGGGTTGACAGTTGAAGAAAGTTAAAACCCAGCACACACACAGACACACACCCCCCAAGTCAGTACTAATCCTTATTGTGGGCCGTGGGCAGTGCTCTATTTTGTTGTATCCTATCCCATCCCATCTCATCCCATTTCTTTTTCTTTAATGCTGTCTGGGACTCACCAGATTGATTTCTCGATCCAGTTGCAGTTTGGAAAACAACTATTTGGAGGAAGGAAAAGGAACTCCCCTGGACGTTGTGAAACAACAGGGTGATTAAAATCAAAAAACGGGTGAGGTTACTTCTTAGGTTAAAATTAGCCATGCAAACAATGCAAGTGCCTCTCCTGCAGGCAGCCCTGGCAGGTGACCAGGCTCACTTCTCCCATTCTTGGCCCGGGCAGCCACGGTGGTGAGGTGGCCTCCTGACACAGCTGTGTCTCTGGTGGGGGCCCGGGTGGCTTGTAGCCCACCCTGTGGAGCTGCCGGCACAGACCACAGATTCGACCGTCGTGCAGCCACCTGTGGGGTTGCTTTGTCTCCTTGTAGGCGGGTGTTTTCGAAACCGCTGCTCAGGCCGACCAGTGGGTCATGAAATTGATCTAGTGAGTGTCAGACATCATTAAGAAAAATAATAGGAAATGCACCGGAGTGGAATAGAATAGAAAACAGCAGAGCGCATAATGCATAGTTAGGAGAAGTATCGCCCTGTTTCTGACACGTGTGATGTATGTGCATATAAGTGACGCATGTGGCTTGTGTGTGGCGTATGTGGTGTGTGTGGTGTGCGTGCAGTAAGTGTGGCAGGTGCGGGGTGTGGACGGCGTTTGCGATGTGGGTGAGCCAGGTTGCAGTCAGAGGGGTCCACCCTGAAGCCAATGAGGCTTGAGCTTCAGGTCCCCTGTTTCCTCGCAAAGCCCGTCACCCAAGACGGTGTCTGTAATGCTACATCCTTATACGCTTCTTCCAAAAGAATGGACAGGTTGCATTCCAGATGTGGACCTGTTTCTGTCTGTGAGATAGCACGCTTTGCTACTGTGGCTCACACTCAAACATGAGGAAAAACCAAACCGAACCGGACCGTGTGCGCTCACTCACCTTCCACATGGCAGCCAGGCCACCATTCTGAGATGCAAACGCGGTCCCTTTGCGGCCCTGCGTCGACCTTGGCAGCCTCTCAGCGGCCTCAGAGAAACATGTAGCCTCCTTGTCGGGGCCCTCCAGGCCACCTGTCCTGGTCCCCCGCCCCACCCTGTCTGCTCCCACCTGCCTTTGGGCCACTCCTCTGCCCAGTCTCCGCTCCGCTTTACTGGGTTGGTTTCCTGTCCTTAGATGCTTCATGTGCCCCCTTCCCCGTGGGGTCTGCACACAAATGTACCTGGACACTTCCACCTCTCTCCCAGCGCCTGGGCCTGGTTTGACTGTCCCCTCCTACCAAGGAAGCCTCTCCTTCCCTGAGGGTGGGCGAAGTGAACCTCATCATCCTGCACCTCCACCGTCACGGCACCATGACCTCGTATCGGGGCTTTGCTTGTCCCCTGTGTTTGTGCGTATCTGGTCCATTGGGTGCCTACCACATAGCGGCTTATGCACCCTCGCTCCATGCTGAGCGCTGCTGTACGTGTGCCCATTCCCTCACACCAACCCTAAGAGTCAGGTGCTATCATCACCTTCCCCGTTTCATAGGTGAGAAAACAGAGGCTCAGAGTGGTTAAGTAATTTGCTCAAAGTCACACAGTAAGTGGTGAAGCCAGGATCCTAAGCCCAGGGTCTGGCTCTAGAGCCCCCTTTGTGACTAGAATGCAGAGGCATTCAATGAGAATTGGTTAAATACATTGTTAAGGAACAGAAATTTAAAATTTAAATTTAAGTATGGTGTTTTAAAAAGACTGGATTATGTTAAAGAGAGAGTTTGTGTGAGCTCTAGGAGGGACTGGCAATGACAGGTGGCACGGGGGCAGAGGAGCTGGATTTTCCCCCAGATGCCCACCACGGCGCTGTGGGGGTTCGAGGCAGTCCTGGGTGCTGGGGGCACAGGATTGGGGAGGGGGCTGCAGTGAAGGTGGCCACTGTATTGCAAGGGACAGAGACAGAGACAGACACAGAGTACTCCCTGCCCCTCCAGGCAGGGCATCGGGGAAGGGGCATATGGGGAGACAGAAATGTCAAGACACTATTGTGACGATGTTTGCTGCGGAGTATGTGATGTAACCGCCAATCCCCCTGTCCTGGGGCCCTGATGGTATTTTCCAGAGCACCCACAAGGCTTTTTTTGTGTGAGCAGATTCCTCTGGCAGACCGCAAAAGAAGTCCTGAGGTCACCATGGGCTAACGAGGGGAACCCAAGGACCCGGGACTGGGGACATACCATCTCGGGTCGTGATACTAATGGGCCTGGGTGATACTGATGGCCTTCTGTCTCCAAGGGAAAGGCCCCTGCTGACTCTGGGATCTAGAACAAATGGCGGAGTGATCCAGTGTTGGTTCAAAAGAACAGCCTCCTCTTCCATCAGACTGGCCCCTGTCCCCTAGCCCAGAGGGGTGCGCACACCCTTGCCTCCTCTGAAAGCTGTGGCATCCGGCGTCCTCTGGCTCAGACGCTGGCTTTCAATCTCTGAAGAGTTAAATTTTACCTCTAATGTCCTGTCCTGACACGCTCAGTAAGTGTAGGTGAGCTCATGGTGCGGCGAGCGCGCATGGAATCCTAGTCTAAGTGAAGAATTGCTCTTTCCAGTTCTCATTTACTGTACTGCTGGTGGTGATGGTCTATTTTGCAGAAAACCTCTGATACGTGAATGTGTAAAGACGTTTATACCATAATTTTCTAATGATGCTTAGTTGCAACACACTGATTGTTAGAGTAAGGCAACTGATCGCTGCTTACATGCATTCATTCATCCTTAAGATGACTCTTTAGACATGGGTGGATTACATTTTAGGACTGTGGCATGAGGTCTGTAGAGGGTCTAGGGGCTGGTTAGCATGACCCTGCAGAGACACCTGGGTAACTGTCCTTGTCCTAGCTCCGAGGCTCTAAGCCAGGGTGTACCAGACAATGATCTGTTTGCCTGGGAGGTGGAGGGTGATCCATTGTAAGGAGACCACTGTCATCTAACTATGGGGTTGATGGAGCCAACCTAGCCCAGTGAGATCGACCCCTGTGCAAATCTAGGCAGCCCAATCAGAAGAACTGCCCCAGCTTTGGGTGTCTAAAACTGGGACAGGAGAAGGTGAAATCAGAGGGAGGAGGAGGCTCCAAGGCTGCTTGTGAAGATGTCTGGGGTGGCCCTATTATCTTGGCTTTCACCATCCTCTATTTGGTAGCTCAGGAATCGCATTGGGCCTCTGCAGATGGCTGTCAGCCACCCTCTGTGTGTGTCCCCGCTCACAGACTTTCTCCTCTGTCTTTAGATGTGTGAAAACTACCCGGACCTGCCCAAGGGGGGCCCAGGTCTGGCTTTCTGTCAGTCTGAGCACACCACTGGTGCATGCCAATATGGTGGCAGGACAAAGCCTTTAAACCGTTGAATTGTTATGGGAGTAAAGACAACACAGGCAATGTGATTTTTAGAAAACAGTACAGAAACATTTTGAAAGATATGTCTTTTTAAGAAATATATGTCTTTTTAAAGATTAACAAAATTGAAGCCAGGTCGCTGTTATGGGCTGAATTGTGCCACCCTGCCCAATTCATATGTTGGGGTCCTAACCCCCAGTCCCTCAGAATGTGACTATTTTTGGAGAAAAGGCCTTTAAAGCGGTAATTAAGGAAAATAAGGTCATGTGGGTGGGCTTCAAGCCAATGGGACTGGTGTCCTCTGGAGAGAGGAGGTAAGGACACACACACACACACACTCCCTCTTCCCGAGGGAGACCACGGGAAGGCTCAGAGAAGACGGCCATCCACAAGCCAAAGAAAGAGACCGCGGAGGAGGCAGGCCTGCTGTCACCTTGATTCCAGACTTCTGGCCCCCAGAACCGCGAGACAATAAATTTCTGTTGTTTAAGCCACTCAGTCTATGGTACTTTTTAATGGCAGCCCCAGTAAACTATTAATAACGCAATGGGCAGCTTGTTGGGGGGTCTGTAGCTCCTTTTATACTAGGAAACGGCTCCCTCTGCAGGGTCTTTATGTTAAAAGCTAAATGATGCCCTGAAAACAACGACTCGCGTTCGGAGGGTACACAACTAAGAACAAAGTACTTAGATTCTTCTTTATAGGATCCTTTATAGAAACTCTATAGAATAAAGAATATAGAATCTTTCTAGAAATCTTTGTCGACTCCTTCATTTGCAATCAGGGTTGATATTACAAATATTTAGCAACTGGTGCGGCTCCCTCCTGTTTCTGGCATTAACCCTATGAGTGCTGGACCGTGGGGAACAGCTGGTGCTGGTCCTGTGGGTGGCGCCGAGTGGACAGGGCAGTGTGGGCCACACTGGGGGGGGGCGTTCGGGGAAGTGACTGTGTACCAACTAGGTTGGAAGATACAGCCATAAGGCCGGGGACCAGTTTGTCATCATGCAAAAATAGTCTCTTCATAGGTTCTTATGAAACTGCAAAATCTTCAACTTAGTCTCTTGCTCCTAAAAATAGTGCACAAGCAAATACGCATTCTCAGCAGGAAGCTACGTCCCGCTGTGGTTTATGGCTCTTCAACACATACTCCTTGTCACTCAGAGCAGTGCTCTTATCCTCATTCTCCTCCTGGCAGTCAAGTCGTGTTGCCAAGGTTGCAAGATAAGTCTGGAGACCAAGTTTAGTGCATTTCATTTAGAATTGTAAAGGTTGCACCACTTTCAGCCGCGTGTCACTGCTAGGAAGCAGCGGACCATCTAAGCAATTTGTGTTCCAAAAGCTATCACTAGAATGGAAAAATCCCTAGAGTAGTGCTTGGTGTGTAGTAGGTGTCCAGAAAATGTGTTTTGAATGAGTGCATGGTGACGGGACACCATGAAGTGGAAGCATGGGCAGCCCTGTGTTCCAGTGGGAGTGGTCACTTGGCTGTTCTGCATTGCCTTTATAAAACGAGAGCTTTTCTTCTATGGTGCAGTCTGCGGAAGCTGACAGCACATTTTCGTAAGGTGCGCAGAGCAGGCCTCTTCTGGACACAAATGAGAAAAGTCAGGGTGAAGGCAGAGAAGAGACTACCGTGTCCAGCCTCAGCCTCCAGGAGTCGACCTGATAATAGGACCCAGCTGTGGAATTAGGGACGTCCTGGCACGTCTAGGCTGCATGGAGGGGAGACAGTGCGGTCGGAACACATCTCCTTTAGAAGGACGAGGCAGCTTTCGGTTCCTTCTAACTTGAACCTTCCATTCGTTCCATCGTTGGCTGTTCAGGAAGCACTCGCTGAGTACGTGCCACGCGCACGGCTCTTGCCGGGCTTCAGCAGCGGACTCAAGGAACCTGCTTTCTCATAGCTTACACTCTCATGGGGAAGAAGGACAATTTCACAAACGTTTGCAAGTGTGATAGCGTAATTACAGAGGTAATTACGACAAGGCAGCCGGAGAGGGGAAAGCGGAGCAACTTCCAGGTGAGGGAGTGGGAAGGCTTCCCTGTGACAGTCACCTCTAAGGTGGAACTTGAAGGAGGAACGGGGGTGGTGGTGGTATGAGACAGCATTAGGTCCTGCAGCCTGGCTCATTTGAGGAACTGAAAGTATGCCCAGGAGCTAAAGTCTCCCTGCCAGTCACTGATCACTCTTGGTAGGTAACTGTCTTCATCTTTACCTGTTTGACCACCTATACTGGTGGCTCCATTCTGGTAAAACTACTCTTCATCCATCCCTGGCAGATTAGTCTGACTTTGTCCCTTAGGAAGATGTCACTTATCTCCCAGCATACACTCTTGCCTCCTCTGGATCCAACCAAATGCCTACTCTGCTTACAATTCGTCAGCATCACCCAAGACCTTGGTTTTTCACGATTATCACTCTGTGCCCAGTGTGAGGCACATAGTAGATGTGCAATAAAACATGTAGTTGAATGAACATGCTTCCAAAAGCATGGGGACCTCCCTATGGGAACGCCTGTTACTCTGCCTGAATCCAGCCCTCACCGTAACACCATTGGGCACTCACTTCTGTGAGTGCTGTCTGTCACCACCAAAGGTGATGCATACTCTTAATCTCTAACATCCTGCCTTCCTGGAGCAACACCAGCACCCCCCCAGACCCCACCAAGAACAAAAGACCGCAGCTTCAGAAAACAATGCATTGAGGACAATACTCTTGACATTGCAGAAGCAACCCTCAGTACTCTGTCCTAGCTTATTAACTCTTATAACGCACACAATGAGAACTATTTTTTGATTCTCTGTTGTCCTAGACTTCTGAAGATTAGAAATTATAAAAAGGAGGCATGGCTAATTGAGGGTGGGGTAGAAAGAAGGAAAATAGGAGGCTAGCAGGGACGATATTGATACATGACAATAGATTGCTAATCTACCATCATGATTATTGGAGCTTGAGATGGGTCTTACCAGGTTCCACTCAGGATTAGCTCAGCCACTGCTGCAGCTGTTAGGGCTAGATGCATGGCACTCTTTCAGGGACACATGCCATGTGGATGGTTCTGCTTTTCTGCTCCAGTTTATCATTAGTAATTGCCTCTGTGGTGTGATAAGGCTGGCTCCTTCCCTTCCTCCCTCTCAGTCTAGCTTCTGAGACACCACAGAACTGGCAATGCCAGTTCTGGTAAGAAACAGGATTACAACTGCCAAGCTTTTCTTTTCCAACTTCTAATTAGCTGCGACTTAGTGATCATTCAAACTTGAATAACATAATCCCACCTGAATAGGAAAAGATGCTTAAAATTGAGAAATCTCTTGATTACACAACATGTTATTTTCCTTTCTCTGGCACCTGCCTTGTGGTTCAGATGTCATACCTTAACTTCCCCTTCTCCAAAGGGTCAACCCAACTCTGGTGTGTTGCTCCAGCTGGGTCTTTTCCTACTTCCATCCATGACCTAAAGGTCCCCAGACACTTCCCCATCCCCCTCTCTGCCAGGTTCCTTCCTTGGGCTCTGCCCTAGAATAACTCAGCTGACATATCAGGTATGTCTGATCACACCAGCTTACGTAATTCCTGTTTTCTGTATATAGACTATATATTCTCTTCTAACACACCAGCAAATATTTAGTAATTTTGTATTTATGTGCCAGTATTTTGTAAAGGACAGTGAGGGATGCAAAGAGTAGAAAACTGTATCTCACCAGCCAGAGTCATCTAAGCATATGGAGGTTCAGGAAAGAGAGGTACACAGCCCGGAGCCCTCCAGCACTGAGCAATGCTCCCCTGCTCTCTCCTCTAGGATGCACAGGAAGCCTATTTCCAGATGCAATGCTCTTGGAGCATTGGGCTAGCAGCTGCTCTGCCCTTTCCCAACGAAGAAAGGCTATGGAATTTAGGGAGTAATAAGATGTGACCAAAGGGACAATCTTAAATATTTTCTGCTCTATTTCTAAGAAGGATCAGCACTTAGACACTTGGTAACAAATTACTGTATCAATGGCTTAGGGAGCTGCCACTGAGGATGGCTGGCAAAGATAGAGCCTTTTTCTGAGTACAGATCACACATCAAAGAAATAAACTAAATTCACAAACTGCCTTTGCCTCCACACTGCCGATGCACACTGTGCGGAGAGATAAGCTCTTGTGAAGGGGAGGTTACTGTCCTGTCCTCAGAGGAGGACTGTGTTAATGTCTGCGTTTGTATGTTCAAGCTTGTTGCCAGCTCTGCTATGTCTGGGCCCCTCAGAGTCTCAGTTTCCTTGTGTTGTTGAAATTTTTGACACCATTTGCTTGTGTTGCAATATGAGGATATTAACTCCTACCTTACAAGGGCTGTTGTGGAAATTCAGTAAATGTAATTTCGTGAGAGCCCTTAGCACTGCGCTGGCATTAAGCGGTTGCCCAGTAAATATTTGCTGGGTGACGAAATGGATATTTACTTAACAGTCTGCTTGATAAAAGTGTATCCAAGTAGACATCTTGCTAAAATAAGAACAGGTGGAAACTGTCTTAAGTGGGATTGTCTAAAGAAGAGGCGTGTCGTTACCATTGTTTTATAGGCTTCAGGTCGTCCAGCGTATTCCCTGTTTCCTTCCTTCTTTGGACGGTTTCACGAGGAATTATTCTGTGGGTGAACTCTGTTAGCTGGGGGCTGTGATAATTAGGCCAAGGTCATGCATCTGTCCCCCGTGGGCCAGTTAGCTCAGCTTGGCTCCATGTCCACACACACTGATCTTAACCCAGCTGGCAGACTCACAGTGTGTGACCACCTCCCAAAGGACACCGGGGAGGGTTTCTGTAGCTCAGAGCAAATTGCTTCTGTTTGTCGGAGAAGCACCTCGACTGATCGCTGTGTTATGGCCACCATGACCTGAAGGTGGCGCTGTTTCTCAAGGAAAAGAGACTTAGGGCGGCTGACGTCCTATTTTCAAGTATGTGAAATGATAGACTATCAGCGTTGGAGAGAAATCTGCGAGGTAACCTGGATCAGTCTCCTCACTTTCCAGGTACGGAAACAGACCAGAGAAATAAAACTGTCGCGGAAGTCACACCACAGATTCACGACAGAGGCAAGGCCAGAGATGTGAGCATACATTTTTGCAATTTTCACTGCACTAAGGGTTTCCTGGTATTATTATAAGTGAATCACTGATACCTAAACTGGTGATACTTTCAAGGAATCAAGTTGTCACTGAATTTCAAATGTCTATTTTTTCTAATCCCAGGCCAGATTCAAGTTGTTTTTGGCTTTTGTTATACGAAGCATCTTCGTACATATCTGTGATTTAATGGATAATTTATTTTCCCTTTCCGTTCATCTGAAAGAAGAAAAATAATTGGTATGGATGCAATTTAATTCTACACTGACTTATTTGGACATGCAGGTAAGCATTATTTCTGTTTAAATGATCACCACTGAGACAACACGTGGGTTTTTCAGAGGCGCTCGTGGGTAGCAGCCTGGTGATGAAAATACCTCCATGGTAGCTACTTTTAAGGGCTTTTTTAATTCATAGAGAGGAGAGCATGTCAGTGAGCGGATGTGGCAAGTACATCCCGCAGGCGTCTGAACGGTGAATACGGAACCTGAATTCATCTTTCAGAAGGCTTCTGCTCTGAGAACAAATTATTTTTTGAAACTAAGCTTTTATTTGCTGCCTGGGTAGGGTGAGTATTTGAGAACATGAGAGAGTGTTTCCTACTTGCTGGTGGTGGGAATTGTCAAGATGTGGTCAGGGAGGGTTGGAGCCGTCTGCGAGAATTCAAGGTCACCAAAAAAAGGCGGAGCTTGTAGCTCTCTCTGCTCTAGGCACGAGTTAAAACTTTTCTTGGGATCCTGATCAAATCCAGTGGCAGACACCATCTCAGGGACAGCAGTGTCCTTTCCCCTGGTCACCTTGAAGAGGTGGTTTTTATTATCCTTGTATTGGTTTTTTTTTCTGTCTTTCAGAGCTAAAGGAGAATCATGAGAATTGATAGTTTCTGAAATATAGGTTTATTCAGGATGCAGGAAGACAGAACTTTTATTTTCTAAACAATATTGCTTATCAAGTGACTTTTTTCATTGCACCGTCCTGCGACATGACAGAACTGCAGACTTCTCTGGCTGTGACCTGCTCTGTCTCTGTTCACCTTTATCCGGGTTCTCTTCAATGACTCTTGGCTACGTCAGCATCACCTGACGATGGGAACTTGTTAGGGATGCAGAGTCCCAGGCCCCACCTCGGACCTGCCCAATCGCAGTCTATTTGTTGGTTCTGCGGGCGAGTCTTGCGTTGGCTGGAACACACAGATCTATCAGGCGAGCTGAAACAACCGGGACTGTTTCCCTTAGTTCAGGATTTGAATGTCAGTGTCTTACCCTTTCCCATGCAGTCACTCTCGTTCATGCAGTTGCACAAATATTAACGCTTGCTAAGGCCAGCTGTGTGGCAGGCATTGTACTAAGGGCTGAGAAAAAAGATGAAAATCTTTTACCTAAAGTATGTGGTGTGCCTATAGCGGGAAGCTATGCAGGAAAACCAGGCAGGTTAACGGGGCCGGAAGTGTGGGGAAGGCGCAGTGGTGCATGGGACCGTCATCATCAAAGGCCTCTCCTCTGGGGGGCCCCTGAGGAAGGAAGGAGAGGCCGTGGGGGGCTTCAGGGAAATCCCCCCCCAGCCTCCCAAGTCCCTAGTGAGTCACTGTGTGCCAGGGTTGCCACATTTAGCAAACAAAAATGCAGGTTACCTAGTTGAATTTGAATTTTAGATCAACAATGAGTAAGTTTGGGGTAAGGATATATTAACTTTTAATATTATAATATACTTATATATAATTTAGTACATACGCTAGTACATAGTACATATACTAAATTATAGTATAATTTTTTTTAGCTTGTCTCATACAATATTTGGGACACATTTATACCAAAAAGGGATTCATTATTTATCTGAAATTAAAATTTAACTAAGTGTATTGTATTTTTTTGGTGACCCTTTGTGTGACCAATGGCCTCTTGGACCAGGCGGTGACGGAGGGAAGTGGCCTTCTTAGCAGGGTCACTGTTTCCCTTCTTGGTCAACCTTCACCTTGTTCCTAGGCAGGGGCACCTGGGAGGCAAGTGGCAGTCTGTGGCCTCGTGTTAACTCCACAGGTGACACCTGGCTTTGGTTCCCCTGCACCTGTATTCTCTAGTCAGATAAGCATTTCCTAAACTAAGTATTCCGAAAAAGCCTTTCCTAGTAAATAAAGCACATCTTAGAATACCCCCAGGAATACATTGCATTGTGAATGGATTGCACATCACCCATTGGGGAAAGAAGTGAATTGTTCCTTTGTCTGTCTAACGTGTTTGGGAGAAAGTCACGATTTATTCTGCAAGCACCCTGCACGCAATCCCGTTTGCAGTTTTCCAAGTGCCGTTTCTGACGTGGAATGTGCGGCTGCCCCGCCTCTTCCCCGTGGAGTCTGTGGCGTGACATCTGTGTGTCTGTGCTCAGAGTCAAGCCATCAACCTTCCACATTTAAATAAGGGGAAATCCTCCTCCTTCTCTTTTTTATTAATTGTAAAAACCATGCCCAGTGGCGAGAATGTAGCTATTGAAATAACCACAGCATGGTGTTGCCTGTTGCAATGCCCAAGCTTGAAGGTAAAGTCCTAGATTTCTAATTAGAGGAACGATTACTGTCAACAAAGCACCGGACTTAAGATAGTCTGATGGGCTGCTTTGTCACCTTCTCTTGTAGTTCCAAACACTTGAGATCACAAACTAAGAAAAGTAGTGATATCCAGCAAAGCAAACTTTAGACGTGTTTCGTAATAACAAGAAGAATGCCAATGGGAGGTGACAGCTGACTTCAGAGGGCAGAGTCCCCTTGGATGACTTGGGATCCCCCACCCCCTCGCCACCCTTTGGCAGCAGAGACAGCTGGCCTGTTGCAATAAGTTTGTGGGTCCTGAACCGGAAATGTGACAGGTTTCTAGGGTGGGGCTACGGTGGGCCAAACAATAGGGTACCTTTTGCAGAAATATTTTTTTTTAAATTTTTTTTTGCAGAAATATTTTGTATAAGTGAAAATCAACACTGTGAACTCAGCTTCAAAACCATTTCATTTTTTGTTTTCTTTTTTGCATGCTAAAGTTTTTTATTAATTTCTTCTCAGCTTTATTGAGGTTATGACAAGTAAAGATTGTATGTATTTAAAGTATAGACCGTGATTTGATGTAGCTGTGCATTGTGAAATGATTATCACACTCAAGCTAATTAACATAGCCATCACCTCCCGTGGCTACCTCCACCCCAGTGAAAATACTTAAGATCTACTCTCAGCAAATTTCAAGTCTGCAGTACATTGTTATTAACATTAGCTATAGTGTCCACACTGTGCATTAGGTCTCCAGACAAAACAGTTTTAGATACATTATTCTTTTTTTTTCTTTTTTGCTTTTTTATTTCAGCATATTATGGGGGTACAAATGTTTAGGTTACGTGTGTTGCCTTTCGCCCCCTAAATACATTATCCTAAAGTATCCCTGGAGCTGATTTTCCCAGGCATCTAGGAATACACTTTGTCTTTGTTTCCTATGTTCTATTTTCAGTAAAAAGAAATAGTTACTGCTTAAGTTCATTTGTGGCTTTATTGAGGTATAAAAGAAGACTTTAGACTCATTTTCTGGTGTTCTCTAGTCCAATAGAAGCATATTTGTTGAACTAGCTGGACTGCAATTTTAAAAACTATTTTTGAAATTTGGGATAATAAAATAAACTGTAGTGTGTGTATGTGTTGTGCTTCTATTTTTCACATTCGCTGGGCTTTCCTGCTCATCAGCTATGATTTGGATTTGTAAAACTGGTGTCTTGTGTTAGAAACCACTGATGATAATAATAAATTAAATGCTCATCAAAGTGAAAAATAAGGAAAGCTACTGCCCAAGTGCAAATGGAGCCAACAAAACCAACCAGTAAATAAATGTGAAAAAGAAAGAACAGTTGCCTTGTGATTACTCACTGGGATTTAGCAGAATGAACCTGAAAAAATTTAACCTAAAAGTGAATTCTTTAAATATAAAATTTAGGTATAAATCCTAATGGTGATATTAATTTTTTATTTATATAGTTTTCACATCGAAATGACAGAAGTGAAATTACATATAATTTGCACATGAAGTAAGTCATGCTACTTATTTATAGCAGTTGTATTTTTTTATATAATTGTTTTCATATTACCAAAGTCATCCATATACATTGTAGGATATTTAGGACATAGAGATTAGCAAAAAAAAAAAAAAAAAAAGAAAGAAGGAAAAAAAGAAAAGAAAATGAAAAACACAGGTAATCATACCATGGAATAGAATATCGGTTAATTTTATTGTACATCTTTCTAGTCCTTTTATCTGTGTGTATTTATTTTTTTAAAAAAATGGTTTTGCCCTGGTTCTTTTAAACTGTCATTTAATTTGTTTATAATACCAGCAAGGAAGGAAGCCAGAACGGAGAGGAAGGAAGATGAGATTTGGCAATGGCTCTGATAATAACATACAAAACAAAGAATTGCTGGACAAATTAGAAAGCAGAGTTACATCGTTCTCTACTGCTGTTACTATATTTATGCCAGACTAATAGCCCGTGACTCCCTGAAATTCTCATCATCAGAGTCATATATATTTTTTGTGTGGGTTTAAAGCACATTTCTGTATGATTTAAGAATACATATAGATGGTTACATTTTCTTTTTTAGCTGTGGTCGATTTCAGAAACATTGGAAATTTCCATTCTCATATTTGAATTTTGCAACTTGATCACATGGATGTAGCAGTGAAGACTCTCGCACGTTTCCCTCTCTGGTTTCAGCAGGGGAAAGCACTTGTCAGGAAGGGTCTTCAAACCTTCTGTGTCGGAGGCATGCAGAAACCGAGGAGGCAACTGCAATAATTTCACACCCGAGCCAGAGGCCACTGTGCAAGTCTGCCAGGTTAAAAGCCAGCTAAAACTAATTACGCAGAAAAAGAAGGTTAAAAAAAAAAAAGAAACTCACACATTTTCACAACTTCTGAAAATAACTAACAGATGTATTTATGCTTCATTATTACAAAGATTTGCAACGGGGCACAGACAGGAGCCAGCATTCAAATAAGAACAAAAATAGCTGTGTGTTTCAGCAGGGTGCGTTACCATATTGTACTCAACATGAGGATATTAATTTCACAGTTTTCATAGATAAGTTTAAACATAGGAACATGTCACAAATAAGCAGCAATCTCAGTGAGGATACATCAGCTGGGATTTCACAGTTTGCAATTTTTAAATTCAGCCGGGTCCCCAAGGGCCAATCAATATTGGTGGCAATTATTCTTAGTACACAGTCCAAATGAAATGGGTGTGTTTTTTTTCTTTTTTATCAAGGTGGGAGATTGTGATATAGAAATAAGCAAATTCCCTTGTGGATGGCAATTGGGCTACCTAACAGCTGCAGCTAGCCTGCTATGGGACCCTTTTGCGGATCCTCGGGAATAGCCCAATAATGACCCCATTATTTTAACCCTTAAATGTGAGCAGTGTTGGGTAGCCAGCTAGGAAAAACCCAGCATGTGTCAAACAAAGAAAGTATGAAAAAATAAATCAACAAACCGAGAGAACCTCCCAAAGCAGCTGCCGAAAGCATGACTTTATACACAGGTTTTATTTACACTCTTGGGTTTGGTTTCTAAGCCACAGACTCTCGAGGGCCAATGTTTGGGACACAGGTATGTTCTCACGAGGCAGAGTCAGTTTACATTCTAGACAGCGAAACCTCTTTTTTGTTTTTCCTTTTTAAAAAATTTCTGAAAGGCAGGTACTGAATTATGCAAATCCTTAGATTTTATTGTTTAGAAAGTCAGTTTTTCTGTTTTAAATTTTTGTTAATTTTAGGGGGTGATGGGAGTTGGGAGGTGGTGAAGGTGGGGAATGGGGAACAGAAAATCAGGGGAGAATCGAAACTCAAAATGACAGTTCAAGTTCCTTTTCCTGTTGGGGCCCCAGTTTAAGTTAGTTGACACTAACCTTGAGGGATGTGGCTAGCAACACTAGCAAAACTCAAGCCATCAGGCAGAGAAGGGGCAGAAAAATGCACTTTGTTTCAATAAATTAGGATTGATGTATGTTTGAGTTTCCTGATCCTTGGAGTGGGGCTTCTTTTGTCTTCAGCCCAATCCTAAACTGGGCTTTTCATCCGATTTTACTTTTCTCTCATTAATCACTTAAAATGTCAGGTTGCTAGGAATCTAAAATTACTCCAATGTCATTTTAGGTTAATTAATAACAAAACAAATCAAAACTGTGTGCTCTGTTTCTACTTGTGTTTTCCAACCACCAGTTCTTCTACATCAATGTTGCAAGAAATGACAAATTTTGGAAAACAGCCAAAGATGGGAGCAGAAAAGGCCCATCACAAAAACACCCTATTGGTTTTATAAGCACAGTACTCCATTAGCTACTGTGGGACTGTGGATTTTTCCTCGTGTACTTTGGTTATGTTTCTCTCACTTTGAAAGCAAAACTGAAACGAATCAAAGGGAAATTTTAGAAGAGTTCTGAGGTAATAAAAATCTATTTGACCTTTGAAAGTTGCAGGTACCTGCAGACCAACATTTATAAACTGGAGGGAACTTCAGGAGAGAGGCGGAGCACGGTATTGGATTATTTCTCACCTAAAGACAGTGGGTATGAATGAAGCATTCATTCACTTACAATTCTGAACTGCCTTTTTGTTAATCACAATTCTTTCAATTTCCTTGGAGAATGGATCTAAGTTGACTGAAATCAGTGGTTGGAAGTCAGTATTCTAAAGCCCGAAAGCACTTTGTTTTCTATCCCTCCTCCCCAACTTTGAAAATGGTTTAGAATAAAGGTTCCTGATTGCAATGGTGATTTGTGGTTAATATCATTAGGCTCCTGGTTTGGATTAATGCTGCTAATTAGTTTCTGTCCTTGACTTTTTCCAATTAAAGCAGAGAGGCCTTGGTGCTAAACACCTGGGCAGATTACCTAATTAGATGAAAGAAACATACACAGTTGTTCACAGGTAATTATTTAAACTTTCACTGCTTGTTTTGTATTAAACATGTGATGAAAAGGGCATCCTTCCTACCCCACTATCTGCAAAGTATCAGCTCCCGGGCAGGGAAGTCGGTACTGGCACTGCCTTCTGCATAGAGAGTGCTGGGTCCCTCTGTTGTGCCAGTGTGCAGAAGGTGACAGATTTGTTTTTTTCCCACTAGACAGAGGATAAAACACACACGATCGTCGTTCCCACTCTGCCCTGCACATGTCCCTTTGAGAAGGCAGTGTCCTTTGCTCCACTCGGCTCTCTTCGGCTGCACGGTGCTCTTGGGCATTCTTGGAAACGTGCTTGTTTGTCCCAGTGCTGAACCGTGTCCAGGAGCCTCCGGGCTCCGAAGGTAGGACATCTTCTTTAGAATTCAGAATTAAAAAACCCAACCTCTGTGCTTGATGTTCTTAAAAAAGGAAAAGAATGAAAGCCACTCGCATCTTTTCGGTCGTGGGAGTGGCACCACGGGTCATTTCTGGGTTGCGTGGCACAGGAAGAGTGAGGCCCAGGTGGACATGAGCAGCAGGTACCTGCACTGAATCCGCCTGGGACCCACAGACTGTTCTACCCTTTGAGGCGCACGCTGGAACGACGGTCTCAGCCAGTGTATGTAATCTCAGCCCTGTCCAGGCCCGGTGGGCCAGGCCAAGAGTCCCTGGTGGTTTCCTAAGCACACTCCGGCTTCCTTACGTGGGTCTTCGCTCTTACCAGTTCTCCCTCAGCCACATGCTCCACATCACAACTTCATCTCTTGAAATTCCCTTTCGCCTTTGGTGCCCTTTCACCAAAGCCTTGCCTAGAACTCTCACGATCGGATTTCTCTTTCCTTTGAAGCCCTGTGGCTTTGTGAAGCTCTCCTGCAAGCCTCACTGTGCTGTTTTGCATTAGTGTTGCTAGTTCTGTGATGATGTTATCAGCATCCTCATTCGTTTGCTCGGCAAGCATTTGCTGAGAGCGTGATTTGTGATTGCTGCTCCACAGACACTCTTCTAGGTGAAGATTCAGAAACGTCCTTCCTGCACCGAGCTTACAGGCCACCGGGAAGGAGGGCAGACAGCAAACAAGGGACACATAAATACATTTGATGGGGTCACATAGTCGTGACAGCTGTGATGGAAAGAATATTCCAGACGGGAAGTGACAGAGCTGATGTAGAAAAGGACAAGCGCTGGGCAAGCGCTGTTCTCGTCATTTCTGTTCATTTGTCTGACCTTCACAACGACCCTGTGCACAAGGAACCCATGTTGTTTCTCTTTAGAGAAGAGAAATCAGGCCCAGAGTGGTTAGGAAGCTGGCCTGAGGTCACACAGCTGGCCAACAGCAGAGCTCATGCTTGCAGCCAGCACACGCACTCCCAGGTGGCCTGGCCACATTCCTTCTCACTACGATCACAACAGTGACAGCCGGGCCGAAGTTCTGGCGCTGACTGCAGTGTCCAGCACCGTGCTGTGCACTGCGGGGACCTCGGGGGCGGCACTGGGACCCTCGCTGCTGCAATCCCGCAGCACGGTTTGGGTGGGGCTCGCGGCTGCAGAGCTGATGTTCTGGTTATCTATTATTGTCTGAGCAACCACCCGGAAACTTATGGGCTTAAACCCATGGCAATGTCTACATTGCTTATGAATCTGCAATTTGGACAGGGCTTGGCAGGGATAATCCTTTCTGTTTCACTCAGAATTGACTAGGGGGCTTGAAGGCTGGGACCATGTGAACCCTGCTCACCCACACAGCCAGCGGTCGATGCTGGCTCCTGGGTGGGACCTTAGCTGGGGCAATGGCCAGACACCTGCACATGGTTTTCCCGGTGGCTGCTTGGCTTCCTCACAACAGGGAGGCGAGGTTCCTAGGGTGAGCATCGAGAGAGAGGGGAGAGAGAGAGAGAGATCAGCAGAGGCAGAAGTGGTATCACCTGGCTTCACGCACCTTCTCTCCTACCATATTTCATTCATTAAGGGAGAGTCACTAAGGCCAGCCAATATCCAAGGGGGGACAATTAGACTCCACCTTGGATGAGAGGTCTAAGAATTTTTGGCCATGTTTTAGAACCATAGTTGGCATGTTCCGTTCCCTACCTTTTCCAGAGCTTCCATGAGCTAACTAATATTTTAACGTAAGTTCCTTTTAGGGTTAAGCTGTCCTGAGTGGTTTCTATTGCCTTATATGAATAAGGGTGGGTAGTGTCATGCTGCTCACCCAAGCCTGGCTGATTCCAAAGTCTGTTCTCCAAATCCTGCATCTTCTACCTTCTGGAGGGCACAAGAACAGAGCTCTCATGGCCAATTCATTCATTCATTCAACCAACCAAAGCTCAGATGTGTAATGAGCACCTCCCGTTAGTCAGGCCCTGAGGATACCACAGTGAACACATTTCATTGCGTTCCATTTACAGCCTGGTGAGAGGGACAGTAGTGAGGTCATTACAATGCAGCGTGAAGGGGGCTAAATAAGGATATGCTAGAGCTGCAAGAGGCGGTCTAAACCAAATGACTTGGGGGGGTTGGAAACAGTGTTCCAGGGGAGTGACATCTAATCTGTGACTTAGAGAGTGAGTTTGAATGAATTGGTCTAGTGAGGGTGGTGGAAGAATGTTTCAGCAGACAGAGTAGGATGTGCAAAGGCCCTGGGGCAAGAAGAAGCCTGCCCCTTTACAGGAGTGAAGGAAATTGAGTATGGCTGAAGCACTGTGGACAGAGGAGGGAGGAAACATGGAGATGAGAGGCCAAAGAGGTGAGTTGGGGGCAAGTCCTGCAGGGCTTTCAGGAGCCTGGTCACTTAATTTAAGGACAACCACAATATTGGACATTGGAAGTACTTGAGGGGAAAAGTAAAGTTATTGGATAAAATCAGAGGCCCACATTTAAACTCTGAGCATCCAAATAATTACATCAGAATGTCATCCAGAAACTACCTTTACTGACATCCATTCAGTCATTCCATAAATAATTATCAAGTGTTGACTATATTCCAGGCAAATCCTAGCACAGTTCGATAGGGATAGATGGCATGGCAGTGTTTATTTTCCTATGACCTATAAGGAGAATGTCACTCACTTCAAGATCACCACGTGGCCAGGAGGAGGTCCCTAATTAGTGCCAACAGTGCAGTGACACACACTAACTGGCCAGAGGTATAGATGTGGTGCCATCCAACTACTCAGGCAACGTAACCTCGGCTGTGCATGGACAAGACCAGCAGGCTGCCTTCTGTGTGGAAGGGACACAAAGTCCCTTCTTTATACTGGAAGGGACAGCAAAGTGTCCTGTTGCCTCTTTAGATCGAGAGCTTGAAGGAAGCAGATGTAGATTAAATATCCACTTGACTGAAGCCATGTAAGAAACAGGGAGGGGCTGACGATGCACGTAGACCTGCAGCCAGAGCACCTCTAACGGCGGTCTCTTTCAGTGTCTATGCAGTCAGTACTGGGAACATCTGTAAGTTACGGCACGCAGGGAACCGCAGGGGAAGACTGGGCAATTCCATGCTGGTTTGCACAGTTGTGTGCATTGGTTCCATCAACAGTTTCAGAAATAAGTTAAAAGCATCCATTCACCGCCACTCCTGATTGCCTCCCTGAGCCTGAAGCCGCGTGTCACTTGCCATTTGTAGGTGCCTTTGCGTGGTTGTTTGTCTGCTAGCAGAGATCATTTCTCTTTTACTCCCATGTCTAGCAAAAGTGAGAATGAAACACCCAGAAAGCACTGCCTGTCTCAAAAAAATGGGAAATACGGTTCCTTTTGGACCTTGTTCACGTATACTTGCCTAGCTTCTGTAAGTACTTGGGTATGTGACACTGGGGAAGGATTGGGCGGAGGCAGGAGCCATGGGGACTGTCTTATTTGGGGCTGCCGTAACAGTACCATAGAGCAGGTGGCTTAGAAACACCAGAAATTGATTTCTCACAGTTCTGGATGCTGGAAGTCCCAGATCAGGTGCCAGCATGGTGAGGTTCTGGTGAGGGCCTCTTCTGAGATGCAGACTTATCTTCTCATGGTGCAAAGAGGGTGAGAGAGCTCAGGGGGTCTCTTTTATAAGGGTGCTAATCCCATGCATGAGGGCTCACCACTCATGACCTAATCACCCCCCAAAGGCTCCATCTCCAAATACCATCACATTGGGGGTGAAGATTTCAATATATGAATTTTAGGGGGACACTAAATACTCCCATAGGAGGGACCACTTAGCTCATGGTTTTCTCTGGGGAGGAGCCTTCCCAGTAGGAACCAGGGATCCTTTGACTACACTGTTCTCCACATCTACCCCCAAGGTAGACGGGCCTGGCTAGGGGGAATTTCTGTGTCCTCTATAGGGATGGATCCTAGAGTCCTGTGGTGGATTCTTTCAGTTTCCTGTTGGCTCCAACAGAGCAATTATGTGTCAGGTATTTCTGTATAACATACCACCCCAAAACTTAGTGGCTTAAAACAATAACAATGTACTCTTCCCCTGGATTCTGTGGTTGAGAAGGTCAGGCAGGGCTCAGCCAGGCTGTTTCCTGCTTGCACGTGATGTCAGCTGGGATCCCATGTGTCACTATATTCAGCTGGGAGCTCAATTGAGGGGTGACATGCCCAAGATGGCCGCTCATCCCCCAGGTCCCTCCCTGCACGGCCTCTCACCTGATGGCCCAGATGTCTATCGGACAGCAGCTGAAGCCTAAGCAGAAGCTGGGAGACCATTCAAAGTCCAGATCTGCAACCAGCACAAGTCATTTCTGCCACATACTACTGGTCAAAGCAACTCATGGGACCAGCTCAGCGTCAGGGGGAGCCGACTCCAGCTCTCCATGGAGGAACACCAAAAATGTTGGCTGTCTTCACTGCACCACAGTCAGCATGCCCACACTTGTGCAGATTTCTGATGAATCACTATTAGAAGCAGATATAAAAGGGCACATAGCCATCCCTTCTCAGCACCCTTGGATCTGGCAGCACTCAGAAACCTTTTCCGAGGCTTGGTGATACTGGTTGTAAATACTCAGGTATACAGAGAGATGGGCTGTCTCCAAGGAGGAGTGTTTCCAACCTGCCCCAGGGAGGCGCCAACAATTCTGTAAATTTCAGCATCAGGAGACTTTGATGTTTAGCTTAACAGCCCCTCTGCATAATTTCATTCCATTGCTCCCAGTTGTTGTCAGGTCATCATCACAGCCATGGCACATCATCATCACCATCGTAAAGCCTTTATTAGGCACCTAATTGCACGTGCGGAGGTGCTAAGGGAGGTGCTAGGGGAGCAAACACCCGGTCGGGCACAGGCTGATGTCGAGGCTGCATCAGAGGCACCAGAACCGGAACAAGAAGCCGCGAACGAGCCCCCAAACACACAGCCAAGGTCTCGGGTCACATGACGCTCAAGAAGGCGACTGGGTATTAGGGAACCGCAGCACAGCATTTGGAGTCCAAGTTCTCCCGGTTCTGCTGCTTACTGAAGCTCAGCTCAGTTAGTGGAAAATTAATTCACAAGAATGACCCATTTGCTAAACAGTGAGAAGGATATTTCAATCTGGGTCAAAGCAGGTTTTGGTGTCACTGCCAAAGGCAGAGACAGAGACAGGGGCGGGACACAAGTCTGCAGAAATAAATGATGTGAAATTCCCACAGGGCACATCTCACCCATTCACATATAAACCCAACGTGCTGGACAAGCGCTTCACACCAGACATGAGAAACTCCCAGGAGGCCGATATTCAGCTGCCCTGGGCCAACAAATTTAGAGCAAACTGACTACTGCAGCAGGAAGGCTGGAGTGAAACTGTAGTGAATCTACAGGGAATGAACATTTCCACAAATCCTCAGGAAATTCAGAAAATGACCGAGTGATCATTCAGTGAGTTAATCACAGGGCCAGTGGGTCACACAGCGAGTTGAGTTTTGGTTTCCACATACTGCGTAATTGGGAGATACGTGTATTTTGGTTTAACTTATATTAACTTATAATTGCTTTGTGACCTTAAAGTTTCTAAGCTTCAGTTTCTTTATCTACAAAGCGGGACTAATAAAAGCACGTACTTTATCAGGCTGTTGTGAATTTTATAAACACTAAGTTCCTGGACAGGATAAGCACTTTTTAATGCCCTAGCATTAGCCAGGGATGCATGTTCCAGGGACAGGAAACAGTGCAAAGGCCCTGCGTGTTGGAGGAACACAGGTGGAGGGCGGTGGGCATGGAGTGGAGTCAGCCAGGGGGAGAGTGGAAGGTCCGAGATGAGGTCCAGGGACCAGGGGTGGGCTCTGGACAGAGGGACCGTGTAGGGCCTTGGAGCGTTGCAAAGACTATGGCTTCTACTCTAAGTGTGACAGACGAGCCCGGGAGGGTTCAGAGCAGAGAGCTTCCTTGGCCTGACTCAGAGTTTTAAGAGACCATCCTGACTGCTGTGTTAAGAGGAGCCTTTGTGAGGCAGGGAGACCAAGCGAGGCCACCGTGGTAATCAAGGCATGACGGCAGCCCTGCTGGAGGTGGTGGCAGTGGGGTGTGAGAAGTGGTCATATTCCATATTCTATACATTTAGAAGTTTAGGATGTGCTAACAGATTGGGTGTGAGGTGAGAGAGAGAGAGGAGTCAAAGATGCCACCAAGGCTTTGTCCTGAGCCACAGCAGCCACTGGGGAGGTGAGAAAGACAAGAGTGGCTTTTTGGTGCCATCTGCTAGTCCTGCAAAGTCACGGCCTGCCTGGTCATCTGCAGGTGGGTTTATCGCTTTTCTACCAAAACAGCCCTGTCTGTTCCAGCCTGTGGTGGAACTTCCTACAGAGAGCCCTGGCTTTAACCCTGCAGGTGAGTTGGCTGCTCTTGTCCCTTCCAGCTTTATTGAAGTATAATTGGCAAATAAAAATTTTATATTCATTTTTTAATACATGTGATATTTTGATATATATTATGAAATCATTATTAGCACAATCAAGCTGTCCAGTACCTCATATAGTTACTTTGTGTGTATGTGTGTATGCACATGTATATGTGTGTGTGTGTGCGTGTGTGTATGCATGTGTGCATGTGTGTGTGCATGTATATGTGTGTGTGCATGTGTGTATGCATGTGTGTGTGTGTGTGGTGAGAACGCTTAAGATCTACTTTCAGCAAATTGCAAGTATACAATACATTACTGTTAACTATAGTCACCATGCTGTAAGTTAGGTCTCCAGAGCTTATTCATCTTAGAGCTGCAAGTTTGTACTCTCTGGCCGAGAACTTCTCATTTCCCCCACCCCAAGACTCCTGGCAACCACCAGTCTACTCTCTGCTTCTGTGTATTCAACTGCTGTAGATTCCACATGTAATGAGATCATGCAGTATTTTCCTTTCTGCATCTGGCTACATCACTTAGCATAACGTCCTCCAGGTTCATTCATGTTGTCACAAATTGTGGGACCCCCTTTATTAAGGCTGAATAATATTTATGTGTGTGTGTGTGTGTGTGTACATATCACAGTTTATGGAAAGAGTAGGAAGGCTCCCTCCAAATGAAAAAGAGAACTCACATAGGAGCCAGCAATCCCTCTTCTGGTGTATACCCAAAGGCAATGAAATCAGCACCTTGTAGGGACATCTGCACTCCCACGGTTGCTGTGTTGGTCACAATAGCCGAGACATGGAAACAATCGGCTGCTTTCGGTAAGAACAATAGTTGGCTTGTCCAGGAAGGGCTCCCTCAGAGCTCGTTCATTGTGAGCACTTGTTTAGGAAATGGGGAAACTATTTTTAGAAAAGGATGTGAAATGATGGATGAACACTTTCCAATTCACAACCAGATTTAGATTCTTCCAAAATCAATGCTGGGGAAACCACTGTCTATAGTCACGAGCCTTCAATAAAGTAGATCACTGTAAACTGAGAGATGGGGGGGTTCCTTGATGAGTATGACCTTGATCACATGATGTATCTTCCCAGGCATCAGTTTCCATCACCTTAAAGTGGGAATGTTACCAGTAACTGAGAGAGCAGAGATGAGTATATGTGATCATTAATGTTTGTACTCAATGCATGGTTATTATAATTGGTGAAATAAGAATGTTTATTATTTTATGTGGCTTTTCCCACCCTCCCCTGGAAAATGAGAAATGAATGACCCCTTTTATATATATGTATACATATATACGTATACGTATATGTATATGCTTATATATATATGTATGAATATGTACATATATTTTTTAATGTGGGAGTAATTAAATACTGCTTTTAATTTTAGGTATATCCTTTGGAGTTGAGCTCTCTCTTCTTATATGACTTCTGTTTCAGGGATAAAAAAATACTAATGTGCTCTTTTTCTTTTAATTCCAGCCTCCTCCACTCCAAAAATATTATATTCATTGTACTGAATTTCCAAGGTCATTAAAAAATGCCTTTGGAAATACAGTCTCAGCATTTGTGGAATGGTTTTGTTTGCTCAAATCCTGGGCTAAGGATGGCTTAGGTGACATTCAGTGTGTTCCCTTTTTGGAAATCCTAGAAATCAACTGCTGATCTCTGACAGGGCAGCTTGATCTTCCTGGTAGCATCTGGGAGCCCATTAAAACATCCACGTGTGCCAACTTACTTATTTGACTATTACTTAGATATTCAATACTTAGTTTTCTTTTGAAGTTAGAATCAAGGTTTAAATTTCCAGGTACCTGAAATTGCTTTTACAACTAAATTTCCAAATTGCACAGGAAAAACTTAGACTGAAAACCTTAACAAGTGGTCAAAACTAAAAGCATCCCACAAACCCAGACATGGAAGATGCTAAAACAACATCATTGAAAAAGGTAAGAGCATGTACATTTACCCCCTCAGCCTCACATTTTGTGCGAGACTATTTGAAATAATGGAACTTTGATAGAAATTCCTTTTTTTTTTTTTGGAGACAGTCTCACTCCGTTGTCCGGGCTAGAGTGCCATGGCGTCAGCCTAGCTCACAGCAACCCCAAACTCCTGGGCTCAGGTGATCCTCTTGCCTCAGCCTTCTGAGTAGCTGGGACTACAGGCACGTGTCACCATGCCTGGCTAATTTTTTTCTATATATTTTTAGTTGGCCAATTAATTTCTCTCTATTTTTAGTAGAGACGGGGTCTCACTCTTGTTCAGGCTGGTTTCAAACTCCTGACATTGAGCGATCCTCCCGCCTCGGCCTCCCAGAGTGCTAGGATTACAGGCGTGGCGTGAGCCACCACGCGCAGCCAGAAATTTCTTGTTAATGTCTTTTCTCACTTTCTAAAAAAGGTTTCCCAAGAGCCACATACTGAAACATTGTCTTTAGGATTGTTTACTAGTTTTCTCTTCTTAATCAGTTTCCACTGAAGAAGTCATTGAAGTGGTGGTATAATTTACTATCACCACTGCTATCTACTTTGGAGGCTTAGCATGTATATTTGTAGAGCAACAAGGTAGCAGCCAAGAAAGTCCTTGAACACAGGCTCTGTGAGCATCCTGTCCCTCCGACAGGACGAATGGGGGCCTTAGGTGAGCAGCGTGCCCTAAAGGGGCATGGTACCAATGTTGTGAGTTACTAGCTTAATTTTTTCTAAAATTTCTAGTTCATTTCAATTACATTTTTCCTAGGACAAGGGTAATAAAAAAACCTTTTATGATGAAGAATTTCAAGCATATTTTTGAAATTTAATTTCAAAATTAGAATAGTTTTATGAATTCCCATATCCCCTCCATCCAGCTCCAACAATTATCCACACATAGCCCGTCTTGTCTCATCTATAATCCCAGTTTCCTAAAGTAAATTGGAGCAAATCCAGACTTTATATTATTTTATCTATAAATATTTTAGAAGATAAAAGAGAAGGACTTAAGAAAAACATAACAGCATAGAATAAAGTCCATTTATTTTGAGTCCTGGCTTGTGGACTGGTGCTAATTCCAGCATTATTTTGTCACTATTGACTTGCTACTTGTGACGTTCTTGCCCGATTCAATAAAAGAGCATAAATTACATTTTTGTTTCTATGACCTAGGACTGTATTTGGAAAGAGGATTTATTTATTCAACAAATATTTGCTAATTCCTACTATGAGCCAGGAATATGCTATGCACTGGAGATTCAGAGATAAAATACCCTAAGCTGGGAGAGACATAGGCAAGTCAACCTTGATACAAACACAAATATAAACACAGCTCGATACACTTTATGGCAGATGCGCGTACGGGTTGCTCTATGTCTGGGAGAGATTTCTTTCTCTTATCAACAGTTTCAAAAGGTGCCTTGTAATTTTCAAGTGTTGATTACACATTAATGTAGGATATATAATTACCACCCATTTTGGGTGTCTATAGGCTTATCACAAAGAAAGAAAGAAGATGCCTTTCTTGGTGCACGCAACTTGAATGAAACGGCTTGAATTGTTTCCCTTCGGTTTCCTCCTTAACACCGCACACAGTTCTCTGGCGTGGTAGCAGAAACATTTAAAATGAGTTTTGTTCTTGGAAGTGAGGGAAGGAGGAGGGATTTGAACAGGGACACAGGAGGAGAGGCAGGAGGAGGAGGGCAGAACTCACAGGGCTTCAATGTGGCTAGGGAGGTCCCCGTGGGCTCCCTGAGTGGTGGGAGGTGCCACCAGCTGCCTGGATTTGGAGATGAAGTGACTGAAACCTGTCAAATGTCTGTGATACACTCATGCACACACATAGCCTCTCTCAACCCCAATCTCTGTGAGCAAAACAGTTTTAGGGCGGTACAAAAGGAGAGCCGGCCCTCACCTTCTGCAAGCTGAAATCTTTTTATTATCATGTTTTTTTAATCCCTCACAGGTAGAGTCTGCATCAAAATCTCTAAAGCAAAAGTAAGAATCTGTATAAGGAAAATTGATACGCGATGATGAACAGAGCATCTCGGAATCAGAAGTTGAGCAAGACATGGGCTACTGTTATTTTCTGAAGGTCCTGAAATAATAGGGATAAAAAGGAAAGAAAAAGAAAAAAGAAGGAATGCCCAAACAGGGCTACATTAATAAAGTATGAGATATTTTACCGTGTTTACAGACAACAAGTGAATACCTTGACATGTCAAAAACGCAATGTCAGAGCATTTAGCCTCAGTTGGAGATAACATGAAAAGCCTGAAAGGCGAAGTCTTCTGAGAACATGAGCTCTGGTTCTGGGCTGAACCCCAAAGCCCAGAGCAGGGCAGAGTGAGCAGCACCTGTGCTGGTCTGCACCGCTGGGCTCCATTCTGCAGGAAGGACCGACACTCTCTGCACAATAGCCAGTGTGGGTGGGCTGTTTGACATGAGGGTCAGGGAGGGGAGGGCTCAGCCCAGAGCAGGCTAATGGAGCAGTTGGTGACCCTGTTTCCCTAGCTTTTAGCTAAAGATACCCCAGATGTCCTGGGAGAGCCATTGAATGCTCTTAGCCATGGATTTTCCTGCCCCTACTAGGATTAACTCCAGGGCAGTGGTTTCTTTCCGACAAAAGTCTTTTCAGAGAAAAATTTTTCCTGGAGGACCTAGAGCTTGTGGTTTCAGAATGAATCCAGAAAAGAATACCCTGAGGGGAGGGGAGGAGAGGGAGTGGGAGCTGCCAGCCTCAGTACAATTCCCTGGAACAGGCATATGAGTCTTGGACTCAAGCCAGAGTGGTGCATCCCATTTTGCATTCTGATCTTCTTGGAATGAATTTCTCCACCTGCAATCAGAGCTACCTGGCTCCCATCTAAACCTGCTGAACCAGAATCTGGGCAGAGTTAGGGAGGGGAGAGAGGTGTCATAGGTGACTTTTATATGCACCAAGGCTGAGGTCCATCATTCTAAGCTTTGGGGCGGAGGTAGGCTGGAGAAGATGGTGGTAAGTTGCCATTTCATGGGTGCAGATTCTTGAGAGCAGGGGAGTCAGTTCAAGTGACTGGGAAGGAGGAAGCCTAATGCCAGGCTGGGTGGAGGGTGCTAACTGAGGAAAGAAGCTGCTGGTGGCTGGTTAAAGGGAAGACTGAGCCAGGCAGCATGCCCTGAGCCTCAGCTACTAAACAATTCTGGCCCTTGTATCAACCTGCTGCCTCGCCATTTATTCCAGTTACCATTGCTGTGCAACAGATCACCCCAAAATTTAGTGGCTTAAACAACAATAATCATTTCATTATCTCTCACAGTTTCTGTGGGTCATGAATTCAGGGAAGGTTCAGCAGAGTGGTTCTGTCTTGGCGTCTCTCATGAGGTTATAGTTAGATGATGGTTAGAGATAGAAAAAGGGGATCTGGAACAGCTGGGGGCTGGCTGTACATCTCTTCCTCTCTCTTTGTGTATTCTCACCTTCCTCTCCAGGAGGTCTTTCTGTGTGAGATGGTTTGGGCTTCCTCACAACATGGCCGCCCTGGGCCCTTTCATAGCATGGTGTCTCAGGGCCCTGCATGAGTGTTCCAGTGAACAGGGTGGAAGCTTCATCCCCTCTTAC